>JAGKTI010018322.1:0-17795 GCA_018397915.1 Birgus latro | reverse complement strand
CCTGCAAAAACACTCTAAACAAACACCCCAGTCAACTGATGACTGAAAACACCATTGCAGATAAAATGCGCCCCGACGACGATACCCCCACCCACCGAGGAGATAACGGGGAGGTGACAACCACCTTACAAGGGGGCACCGGACAGGTGACTCTACATTCTGGGCCACACCAGCCCTTGTCACCTACTTCCATACGCCCCTCCTCCCCGCAACCAGAACAACACCAAAGTAGCAGTCCGAGGAAATTACTCTCCTGCCGCAGCAGCCATCGCCAGACTTGGGGTGGGATTTGCTCTCAAGCAGTCCCACGTAGGCCCTCAGCAGATCCTGCTGGACCTGTAAGCAGAGGGGGAACGACCGCCGGTCTTCCCAGTCCTATGGTACCCTAGGGGAGCAGCGGCGCAGCAACATTCGCCGGATTTGCTGCAGAGGTAGCGACCGCCGATTCTCCCTCTTCGCCACCCACCTTCGGGAGCAGAGGCACGGTTACGTCTGCCGGACTAACCACTGTGAAAGCGTCCACCAGCCCTCTCCTGCCCATCCCAGGGAAGGAAGCAGAGCCTTTGTAGCGTCTGCCGGACCTGCCATAGCGGAGGCACCTGCCAGGTACTCCACGGCTGCGACTCTCCCCTGGCAGCAGGAGCGTGGTAGCATCCGCTGGACCTGCCCAGCTGAAAGCGTCCACCGGATCTCTCCCTCCTGCAGCCCCCGCGACGAGTGGTGCCCCAATAACATCCGCTGGACTTACAGGGTGGGAGGAGTGTCACGAATTTTCTACATTGTAACGTTGTGTTGAGTGAGTCGTGACATAGTCCCATAAATTTGAATTGTCTGTTAGCGCGGTAGCCGTTACACGCCGGCGCACGCACCTCCCACGCTCGTCGCGCCGCCGATTCAAATGAGAGCTCAGTTTGACTGTAGACACGGCAGGACGCGGGACGCCTTTCTAGGCTCGGTGCTTTCTTAGCGTTTTCAGATTTCAGCTTGTATTGGCGTGTCTCCTGCAGCCCCACCCACTTTGGTGATCGTCACAGCAGCTCTGTTTCATCCATACCGATCAGTATTTTCTGGTTTTTTCCTAGGCTAAGCTTTTTGAAATATTTAGCCGTTATCTGAGTGTTTGAGCGAGTGAGTGCATTCCTTTACTTGATTTGAATTTCATGTAACGTAAATTCATTTCTTTGTAATTAATAAATTCACAGTTCTTTTCTTGAGCTTTGTTAAAGTTTATTAACTGTGTTTGATTACTCCACTCTATTATTTAATACAGTTTGCTACTCTGCGTTAGCACAACTTTTGAATTAAATCACGGCCGGTACTTAGGCCAGCTTTGACATCACTTTTTAAATCCGCTGTGCTAGCTAGGAGTTTGGCTCAGCCAAGAGCCTGTTATTATTATTATTATTATTTTTTTTTTTATTGTTGGGGGGGGGAGAAGAAACTTTCTCGTAGGCCAACGGTACAATACTGCAGCCCAATAGAGCGCCTAGTTCTCTGCTGCGTGCCGTTGAGGAAGTTTGTAATTCTCGACCCTAGAGAATTGACATAGCACACTCAGCTATACATTGTATACCAATTATACAATATTTCATTATTTCTTGGGAATACTTAAATTTCCCCTGACATCTGGCGACACGCCAGAGTAAAAATCTCATTTTCCCCTGACAAGGAGCATCCACTGGATCTCCTTCCTACACTCCCCAACCCGGGAGCCTGGGTAACGTCCGCCGGACTTGCCAGGCCGGAGGAGCTTCCTTGGAATCTCCTCCTTCATCCTCGGTGTGGAGTTCCGGTAGCGTCCATCGAACCTGCCAAGTAGAGGGAGCAACCGCCGGTTCTTCCTCCTCCATTAAGCCGGAGGCTCCCGTAGAGGAGCAAGTCTGGCTCGGCCCACCCCTCCTGTGGCCGAGCGAGACGCTCATCCTCCTCCCCCCTTACAACTTTGGGCAGAGACTGCTCCCCAGCAGATACGTCATGGCAGGATGTGTGGAGTAGACCAGTCATAAGTGTCCTGTTGATCCAGCCATCCCCTCTACTTGCCCAGACGCTAATGGACTCCCATGGACGCTGCGGCCGCAGACAACCCTTGACAGCCTCCTCTCCCCAGCGAGACCGCAGCCCCCAGTCACCGAGGGGCACGCCACCAACCCCGGACTCCACCCAGCCCGAGGCAGCCCACCACACCCCGACTACATCCCAACACCAGTGTAGGACCGCCCGCCTCTTGTCCCTGTTCAGCCCGAGTCCCGAGGGCCCGCCAATTCCCTAGGCTGCCTCCCAGAGGGCCCAAGACGGACCTCCATCTACACCGCTTCGCCATTCACGTCGTGAGGCAGCCCCACACCATCCAGACAGCCTCCCCCCTACACCAGGCCACCACCTGAACCTTCCGGGATAAATCCCAGAACCGTGAGTTTCACTGTTCCCTGTTGTAAGTCCCCACCAGAACTGTAAGTGTTACTGTCCCCCTGTGGTAAACCCCCCAGTGAAGTATTCCCCGAGCAACTCTCCCTCCCTTGTGCCAACCACTGTCTATTCCCCCTGTGTTGTAAGGATCACCCCCAGTGACCCGTATACTCCTGTTGGTGAACATAGTGACTCACGACCCCCTTGTGACTCCCAGTGTGCTCCTATGAACATGAAGGTTCAGTGCTCCCCAGTGTCACAAGCAAACTATACACGAGGCCCAGAAATGCCAGACAAATATTGAACAGTGTGTGTTGCCCTTGTCAGGACTTACAGTGAGCACCAGACTTATAATTCCTAAGGTGTATTTCTGCTATATTTGTGTGTTGCCCCAGCTGTACCATATGGGATTCTGTAAGTGCCACATGTGATATTCTATATTGTATTGTGTCAGTTGATCTATGTTAATATATGTGTAATACTGGTTTGCCTGTGTTTTTGCCCTGTTCCTTTGGTATATGTTCTGCCTCAGTCTTGAAATAAAGAACCCAAGGCGTGTGCCTGTGTCTTAGGGAATGAGAAGTCGTGCCATAAAACACAGCATAACAGCAGATATTGGAGATCCAGATATTTTGGAGCTAAGCAGTAGTTCTTCCCTCCATAAGGGAACTTTTCTGTTGTCTGCAGACATGCAAGAGCCAGCGACTGTAGTGGGCACCCTTGTACAGGAATAGGTGAACCAGGTCACTGCATTGTCGACCTTAATGGCAACAGGCACCACGTACGTAAAGCAGGCGGGTGTTTACTCACCTGGTTGGCTACCCCATTACAGTTTAACAATATGGCTCAGTAGGAATCTGCTTTTCATGAAATAGGGGAGCCCATACCTGCTGGCACACCAGCCCCAATTCCTATACACATCATTATCATAATATACTATTGAGTAGGGGCTGAGTTTTGTGCCATATGCAGGGTAGATTCACTACTTGAAAGACTTCAAATTATGAATCGTAGTTATTCAATATAATTAAACAAGATGTGACCTAGTTGTGAGTGGACGGACGCTTTAAATGGTACAATTGAGTCAGCGCTAACAGTATCATCTGACAGAGAATTCCAGAGGTCTGTACATCTGATACTGAAAAACCTACATCTACACTCGGCTGAAGTGAAGGGCTTGGCCACCTTAAATCTATGGCCCCTGATGTAAGTTAATGAGGGAAGAGAAAAAAGCTCTGGCAGTGCAATTCGGGCCTGGCGATGGAAGATTTTCCAGCATTTAATAAGGTCAGCTCTGATCAATCTCTCTTTTACAGAATACAGGTCCAAGTTTTTCAGACGGTCAGCATAACTGAGTTCGAACAAGTCATTGATTTGCTTAGTCCATCTGCACTGTACAGACTCCAGAAGCCTCAGGTCTCCGTGGTAGCCCGTATTCCATACAATGGAGCCAAACTCCAGGATAGGTCTGATGTGGGATTTGAACAATGTCAACATAAAATCTCGGTCATGACAGAGGGTGGACTTCAATAAATTATTTGCCTGGCCTGCTGTTTTTTTTATGGTATTTCTTATGTGAAAGTGGAATTTCAGTAAACTGTCAACCAAGATACCCAAAGTCTTTGTGTGTAGTTTCTACAGAGAGACTGCTGTTGTTCATGTGGTAGTTATGAAGTGTGCCAATGGAGTTCCAATCTACTGGGCCTCTCTGACATCGTAGTACAGTGTACTTGTCAAGACTGAAGTGAAAACCCCAGGACTCAGCAACCTTGTACACCATATCTATGTCATTCTGGCACGTACTTATATCTGCAGCTAACGAGGAACAGGTGTTTTGATGCAGCTTGAGGTAAATCTTCATGTCGTCAGCAAAATATTTGCATTTGGAGCGTATATATGAGGGTAGAAAGTTTATATATACCAGAAAGAGCAAAGGGCCTAGAACAGATCCCTGGGGGATACCACTGAGAACATTCCTTGAGGAACTGGTGCAGCCAGACACAGACACTTGCATGGTGCGGCCAGAAGGGAAGTCAGAGATCCAGGTCAGCAAGGAACCACTGACCCCAAGTAGCCTCAGCTTGTCAGTGAGTATCGAATGGCTGACAATGTCAAAGGCTTTGCTAAAGTCAAACAAGACGACATCTACGACATACCCAGTGTCCAACCACGCCGTTGCATCATTGTACACAAGTAACAGTTGGTTGTCTACTGTTCTACCTTGTCTGAATCCATACTGCTCATCTGACAGCACTCCATTAGTATCAAGATAGTTGTATAATGCCTCTGTTATAAATCTCTCCAGAGTTTTACAGCTAACAGAGGTTAGGCTAATAGGCCTATAGGTTAAGAGGTGTGTATCAAGAGCCTTTACTGAATATGGGAATGATAATGGATTTTTCCCAGTCCTGTGGCAATTTACCAATAGTGACAGACTTTTGAAATATCAAAACAAAGGGTAAAGCTAAGGCTGGGCAATATTTCAAAAGACTGGGGCCCAGGGCATCAGTTCCCATACTGGTGTTTGAGACCAGTGCCATGAACTTGTTTCTCACTTCTTGCAAGGATAATGTCACTCTATCGAGGATACCCTCAAAAGTTTGGTGAAGGCAGGGAGCATGAGGAGCATATGTTATGTGTTGAGTAAACCAAACAAAAACGCATAGCAAAAGTTTCTACCATCCGAGTACAGTCGGATGTTAACACTTCCATTGTCCAACCTTACTGGTGAAATGGTTTTGAGAGGACCTGTAGTTTTCTAATCAGTGACATTTTGTGATTGATTTGCATATGTGTAAAGTAGTTACGAAAGCTGTCATTGAAAGAGTCGTAGTGTAATTGAGCTCGAGAAGCTTCAGGAGATAGTCTTCCATAAACACTCCTGGAGTGTTTGAATGTTTCCCAAGCTCTTCTGCAACAGTTTTTCAAGGCCTTGGGAGGTGATCTGGGAGGTGGGGAAGGTATTCTGGGCATATTCGGCCCATACTGGTCAACTAATGGGCTAAGGATGGACTGGAATCTGTCATACATAGCATCAGTCGATAGGCTTTGAAATTCAAACTGCCAGTCTGTTTCACAGATGATAATTTATTTGGTTGTATTTGGCTTTTTGCCAGGAGCACCTGGAGTGCAAATAGCTATCTTTCACAACATCGGCCTGAAAATAATATTGTAGTAGCATCGGACAGCGTCCACAGTTGGGCAGGGGACTTGCTACCTCAATTTCTCCTACTCTGTCATTCTCAGATGTGAAGAAAAGATCTAGAGTGTTGCCCGAGCTTAAATGTGTGGGCATCGTTACCCACTGGTGCAAACCCAGACATGCAAAACAATCCAGGAACAACTGGTGGTGGGAAGGATATTTTATAGCCAGTGCTGTGCTTGATTAGCAGTTGATATGGGGTAAGTTAAAGTCCCCAACAATCAGTGCCTCTTTAGATGGACAGAAGTCTAGTAAGAAATTTAGTAATGCTAGGTTATCAGCATCACTGTTGGAAGGAGGGCAACATATAACAATTATGTACAGGTTAAAAACTAGTAAATGGACTGCACAGACATTATCACAGTTGGTGTTAATACATATATGACTTATACTGCTCCTTATATAGATACATACTCTGTGCTTATGGGTGTTGTCTTTGGTGTCAGTGAGAGGTTAAAATTATTAATTTGAACAAAGGAATCAGGGGTTTCAGGCAGCAGCCAGGTTTCAGCGACTCCAAAAATATCTATATCATTATCTGACCGAAAATCAGAGATCATATGTAATTTATTAATGAGAGAACCCAGATTAAACTTGTGAAAACTCACTGTTGCCTGGGAGAACTGCGAGATTACTGGTTTGAATTTCTTGTAGGTGTACTATCCTGTGAGTGGGTTGCAGCAACCTGAGTGTCCAAAAGTGTAGGGGGAGGACCAACAATACTAGGCTGGGTTCAGGAAGTCCTAGATATGGCTGTGGCATCTCCACCAGCATGAGGCCTAGCTGGGTGGATCTCAGTGGCTCCCCTGGCACCTACTCCACTGGCTGTGCCACATTGTGCATGCCTGGCACGCAGTTCCATTCTTTGGTTGTATGTAAGGTCCCTATTGATATAGATGTGGCTAAATTGGGTATTGTGCAACTTCTTCACATTATCTGGCAGGTCTTTTCTCACACTGTCATCCAAAATCTTAGCACAGTACAACTTTTTTCCCTGCTAATGCCTGTTATATCTGACAGAGTTACCTGGGATCCCAGAATGAGTCTGGTTATGGGATCTAAAGCAGTATTTACAGTCAGCAGATTGTACCTCAAGGCCTCTAATTATTATTGATAACTTCCTTTCATTCCTCTCCTCCATTTCTCTAGCTTCCTCTCTGATAAGAGTTCTTAGGCTATCCCTGTCTGTCATGGATGGGCCAGGCCTAGGCACAGGCTGTTGGTTGGCCTGACCTGCTTGGCCATTGTTGCTCAGGTCAGGCTTAGCAGAGAGTTTGGACAGCCTTACATAACTTTTTGAGTTTGGAACAATTGCCAAAATGCAAAGTTAAACACGGTGCCACTCTTGCCAGTAACAGAACGGCACTCTGTGCAAATAAAGGCAATGCCCTGACCGTCATACTCTCTACTAGCTAGTCTGGGAGGCCCAGACACATACAGTAGATGTGGGGTGAAACCAGGTTTCACAGCGATCACAGCCAATACCATCTAACCTAGTCACAATATTGCACGTTCCACATAGATCAGATGTATGATTATCTGTAGTTCCAGGCAGAAAGGGAAAGGTGTCTGATGAAGAGGCCGAGTTATTTGTTTACTATCTGTGCTTGAGGAGCAGAGGCCATGTTGCGGTGGCAAAAATTCAGAGTTACCCATACCCCGTCCATGTCTAGTGGTTCTCCCCCTAGCCATAACTGCAAAAAATAATCAGGGAAACATCAAACCAGACTAGAAGAGCCGGAGTGTGCTGGGGACCAGCGAAGTGGAGAATTTCACGAAAATGCAGGAGCAGCGCAGAGCACGTCCTCAACTCCTCTATTCATAAACGACCAATCCAGTGCGTTTTGACCACTGGAAAGATGAAGGGCATTATACTGTATAAGGAAAGCTTTAAACTTTCAAAACTTGGGGTGCTTGTTGAGAACCCTAGGAACAAGCTACTCTCAGTGACAGTGTGTGGGAAAGTAGACAGAACTCATATTGATATTATGGTGAACTGGTAGCAAGCTTAATAATCATTCTGGAGACTTAACACATTTGTGACCATCATGTTTGTAATGTGGCCAAAAAGTTATGTTTGTTGATGTTAGGAAACAACTGGAATCATGGACAGGTTAGGTTTTGATATTCATAAGATATTAAACATCTCAAAAGTTTTGTAAGCAAAATTTAGTAATGTGTTATTGCTTCATTTAATGTACTTATTAGGCTTTGCAGCACCAATAAATTTACAGCCCTTGTCATTTTAAGCAATATCAAAGTTCCATAATTAAAACAGATTGTGTAAAGTGAACATACCCCAGCACAAGTCTCCCCACATTTTTACCTCCCACTTCCCATCTACACATTTTATATTGATAAAATAATAGATTTTATAGTTGTGTTGCTGGTTAGATCATTTCAGGAGTATGAGTTTGAGATTTTTGAAAAGTTTGTCTGTTTGTGACTAGGTAGCTGAGAGGAAGCTTGATAGGCCAATAGTTTTCATGGCAACAGGTAATGAGTTTGTCAGAAATTTTGGTAAAGATGATGGTAAGGCTAGGCAGCTGGCTACAGATCATGTTAGCTGGATGAAATTTGAGTGTATGATCACATACAGACAGGAGTTTGGCATGACGTATTCAGTCTGATAGAAGAGAACCTAACTTCATCACACAGATGTTGTGCCTGCCAAATTTATATATATTTTATCTCTATTATTTTCTTTTGGGTGCAGATGATTGTTTGGCCACTTAAGTACTGTATTAAGTTGGCTAGCATGCTGTTTGAATGCATGTCTGGTTCATTCAGCTTTGCATGATACTGGCAGTACTCTCTGTATGATGCAAGAACTGTACCTGCATTATAAACCCTTCATCAAAGCATACTCTCAGGGGAAAGGAATTATCAAGATGATATTCTATTGTGATAACAACATAGTGAATGTGTGGGGAATTTCTACTTTAGGGGCACATTGCCTTGTAATTATCTGGTAGTGCTCATTTTCATTTAGGTGTTCCCATCAGTGAGCCACTTTGCTGTTAGGTCAATGCATCCTGCCAAAAAAATAAAAAATAATAATATACCAAAACCATATTTATAATTACATTATGTTCCTTTGGGTTTGTGCAGAGAATCACACACAAAGCAGAAAGGCGTCGGTGATCACCTGGATCAGAAAGATCTGGATTTCCTCAGAAATATCCGAGTCACCAAGGAAACCTTTGCTCTTCTCCTTGAAACTGTTCAGGAGCAGTACAGACCCGTTGAGGGACTCTGCCTGTTCCAGCAGTGCCTTCAGCTAGGTTTGTGGTATTTAGGTAACAGAGCCACATACAGAGAAATTGAAGAATTTTTTGGCCTATCAGAGAGTGCCGTTTTTAATTGTGTTCATATTGTCATAAACATTATTTGCAGTATTGGTCACAGATACATAAAATGGCCAACTGGTGATGACTTAAAGAGAGTTGAGGGAAAATTCAAAGATGTGGCTGGGTTTCCAGGAACTGTTGGAGCATAAGATGGTTGCCATGTGGAGATAAAAGAGCCCAATGATGTCCAATGTGATTACCTTGACCGAACAAACAGATACAGCGTTAACCAAATGGCAGTATGTGACAGTGAGAAATTTCTTACCTTCATTTGTGTAGGTTTCCCTGGCTCTGCTCATGACAGCCGAGTTTTCAAGAAAACAAAACTCAATCAATTAATGACACATTCGCCATTAACTGTTCTTGCTACAAATTACTATCACACAATTGCGGTTTCTGCTTTTGAACAGTCCACCAACCTTCTCATTCCCTTCCGAGATACAGGAAATTTTAATGATTTGCAGAGAAAATTTAATAGGAAATTGTCACAAAGTACATATGTTATAGAAAATGCTTTTGTTTTCCTTAACCCCTTAACCACGGGTCATCACTCTCGTGACGGTCGGGCGCAATGGATCAAACCACGGGGCATCACTTTGGTGATTCTGTGTTGTTTTGAATTCGCCCGGGCTTTCAAGCGATGATTTTTATCATCCATCAGTACTACCAATGTCCAGCAATAGCCACAGCTGCTAATGTCATCAGTACTCCCATCCGTTGTTGACAATTTAGCCATTCTCTCCCATTCTAGACTCCTCTCCCTACCTCGCCTCCATTACCCTCTCATGTCGTCTGCTCAGCCGCTCTGCACTACGCAAATCTTCCCCAGATTTTTCGACTGATTTCACCATTGAAATGAGCCCTATGCCCTATTCTTATACAAAACAATGTATATATAAAAAAAAATAAGGTAACTGATAGTGCCATACACCTGGAATTGGCTAATTATCACTTGGCAACATCCAACCTGCACTCGTTCGCTAATTTCCCCTGCTTTTTTCCTCTTGAAATATGCCGTATGACCTATTCTCGTAATATAAATGTATATAAGAAAGGAAGGGAGAAGCCTGAGTGACATTTACATTCACCTGGAAATACCTAATTTTTTATGTATTGTCTAGATTTCCTACGACTTATTTCATAGCATATACATTAGCAGCTGACATTTTCAACTCTTGGCTACCGAGATATGTATTGTACAGTCAGTTCACTGTCGTCCTTCAAGGTGGAATCACATCACAGTTGCGCCTCTCCATTTCCGCCGCTTTTGCGCCTGTTATAAAAGGCCCTGTGACCTCTACCCCTACAAAACATCATGTAGGAAGCGTTAAAGGACTGTAGATACATACAAGTGTAATATAGTACTAGAAATAATAAAGTGTGAGTGTGCACAGTGTGTATATGAATAAGAAATGACAGAACACGAGCGGCGAACTAGCGGAGTGGGAGGCTCGTACGTGCTCGTATTTAACATTGGTTTCACAGTGTTCTTTTGAGGAAGTATGGATTCCAAACTACATGGTAATCATTAAATAGTGTTTCTAGTGATAATATCAGTCAGTGGTATTCATATTACGGGATGTCGGGAAGTGTAAAGTGGAGACTTAGTTACCCAATTTCAAAACTCTCCACAAGTCCTAAGGTAGTCGACGAAGGCTCAGCAAACATCCCAAGAGAAAGCTGAAGGTATGTGCCATGTGCATTTCGTTCGTTTCGTTTTTGAAGGCTCCAACATGCTTGCATTGGTCATCTAATGGTGGCTCTACATGCTGCTCGATCTTTGGCAGCCTCCCTGTTCAGTCCCTTAACCCTGAGGTCACACTCAATGACCTCGTCCCATGTCTTTCTCAGTCTACCCCTCCCAACCCCTCCCCCATATATGCATATGTAATTATAATATTCTAGGACTAATAACTGATTTTTAGCAAATACAGTATTTTTTAAAAAGTCAGTCGGAGCGTGGATTTGCCCCGTGGGACGCGCAAGAACCGCATCCGTCAATCCCGCGGTTATGGGGTTAAAGGCTGGTTCAGGCGTATGAAGTATATTGATGGAGATGTCCAAAGAATTCCCCAGATAGTAAAGGCTTGCTGCATACTCCGTAACATTACCCTACAAAACCCTGTAGAAGAAACCCTTCTTCTAAATGAAGGCTCTGTTGAGGTTAACATGATGATGAACATGATCTTTATCAAAATCATCTGCCTGATGTTAGTGGCACTGGGAAAAGTCTTTTCATTCCTAGTATTTTGTAAAGTGAACATACGTACTTTGTTTAGAGGAGTATCTTGAGTTACATGTTAAGAGAGAGTGAAACATTATGGTACTGCTGAGGATGTGATCGAATGTCTTGGGAGAAATGGTCTGAGATTGTATGACCCTGTGGAAATTGTGGAGAGTGAAAGACAGAATAGGATCATGTGAATAAGGTGGAAGACGATGGGGGATGGGAAGACCAAGAATGTGATGAATGGAAGGAAGGATTGTGGAGAAACAATAAACAAGAGAGAGGGTGGTGTGTACTGGAGGGATGGTAGTTATAAGGAAGAGGATCGTGTGACATGGAAGCATAGGTAAAAAAACAAAGCATGGTGAAGTAAGGTGGAGCGGCCTGATATTCTAACAAAGGTGTCTCAAGTTCAACCCAAAACTCTTACCCCTGGGAATAGGGGTTTTTTCAAGAATTCTCCCCCAGTATCCCTGCTTGTCATAAGAGGTGACTAAAAGGGTTGGTGGTGGGTTAGTGCCCTACCCCGTAAAAACAACTAACTAAAAATACGAACAAGAAGCCTCAGACCAGGACTGACCAAAAGTTGACGAAAAAGGACCGGACAAAGGACATGGTAAAGATTGCAACATGGAATGTAAGGGGTATGAATGATGAGGTGAAAGAGAGAGAGATTGTACAGGTGCTTGAGAGTGCAAAAGTTGATATATGTGGAATGACTGAAACTAAATGGCAAGGAGAGGTGAGAGTGTGAGAGAATGGGAGTATGGATAGGGTATATGCGCGGGAGTGGGTGAGAATGAAAGGACGAAAGAGGGAGTGTGTATTGGTGTGAGCAACAGATGGAAGGAAAATGTAAGAGAGTATGGATCAGCTGGGTCATGGATTGTGTGGGTAAGAGTGAAAGTTGGACTACAAATGTGGGCAATTGTGTGCGTGTATGCGCCAACGCAAGATCGTGTAAGTAGAGTGAGAGAAGAGTTTTGGACAAATGTGGAAGCCTGCTTGGAAAAGTTTGAAAGGAATGAGAGAGTGTTTCTGATTGGAGATATGAATGGAAAAGTAGGGAATGAGAAGGTGGATGGAGTGGTTGGTGACTGGGGTGTGCCTGCAGAGATGGATGAGAATGGCAGTGCTTTAGTGGACATTTGTGCTGGGAGGGGGTTGGTGTTAGCTAATACCCTCTTCAGGCACAAAATGATCCACAGGTATACATGGCAAGTGGTGAGAAGGGTGGACGGTGGAATGAATGAACAGAAGGCAATGACTGACTATGTGTGTGGATGAAAGAATGAGAAGTTGTGTAATGGATGCAAGAGTATATAGAGGTTGGGGGAGTGGACTTTCTGACCACCACTTGGTGGTGGCCAGAATCAGAATCCAAACAAGATGGAGGAAGAGAAGAAGGGAAGGACAGGAGGAAGTATTTGTTACCAGGAGGGTAGAATAGTTACAGGAGGATGGAATAAAGGCTGAATATAAAAGGGAAGTGGAGGAGCGATTGGGTAAATATAGATTGAAGCAGATGGGGGATGTGGAAGGTGTGTGCAAGATATTCACAGAAGAAATCTGTGCAGCATGTGAGGTAGTGTGCGGGGTGAAGAGAAGACGAAAGGGGGTTCAGGGAACAGCATGGTGGACTGAAGAGGTGAGAGAGGCTGTGGCACAAAAGAAGAAAGCATATAATGATTGGACGAGGAACAGGGGCGTCGAAGAAGCTGAGAGACGGACGAGAGAGTTATATGTAGAGAGGAGGAGAGAGGTGAAAAGATTAGTAAGAGAGAGTAAGAAGAGAGTGGATGAGGAATTTGGAATGAATTTGAGTGCAAAGTGGAGGGAATGTAAGAAAATGTTCTGGAAGGAGGTAAAGAGAGCTAGACAGGGTGCCAACGAAGTCAGTGGAGGTGTGAAAGATAAAAATGGTAGAATACTAGTGGAGAAGGAAGAAAAAGTAAACAGATGGAGAGAACACTTTAACGAACTGTTGAACATAGAGAATGAAAGTAATGCAAGTATAAGTGGCTGGGGAATGGCAGGGAGAAGGAGGGTTGTGAGAAGAGAGGAAGAAATCAGTAGGATGGAAGTGGTGGAAGCAATGAAGAAAGTTAAAATGGGGAAAGCCCCAGGAATTGATGGAAAGTGTGATGAAATGCTGAAGCATGGGGGAGAGATAGTAATAGAATGGATGTGGAAGGTGTGCAGATTGGCTTGGGTGGAGGGTAGAGTCCCGGAGGATTGGAAGTCAGGTATAATTATCCCTCTGTACAAAGGAAAAGGGGAAAAAGAAGTGTGTGGTAATCATAGGGGCATTTGCCTTCTCAGTGTAATAAGAAAAGTATATAGTAGGATACTTATTGACAGAGTTAGAGAAATTACAGAGGAATTAGTTGGAGAAGAACAAAGAGGTTTTAGGAAGGGAAGAGGATGTGTAGACCAGATATTCATTCTTAGATCCTTAGTGGAAAAGTTTCTAGAGAAGGGCAAGAAGTTGTATGCAGCCTTCATGGATCTGGAGAAAGTATATGACAGGGTGGATAGACAAGGATTCTGGAAGGTATTAAGAATATATGGAGTGGATGGGGAGTTGTTGAAGGCAGAGAAAAGTATGTATGAGGGTGGCTGCAGTACATGTGGATGGCACACTGAGTGAATCTTTCCATTTGAAGGTTGGATTGAAACAAGAATGTGTCATGTCTCCATGGTTGTTCAATCTGTACATGGATGGGGTTATAAACGAGATACAAGGTCGGGCAGTGGATGTTGGAGCGGCCCTAGTGAGAGAGGGCAGTGTTTGGAAACTCCCTGTACTGTTGTTTGCAGATGATACTGTGTTGTTGAGTGAAGACGAAGGGGAGCTGCAAGGCTTGGTAGATGAGTTTGGGAGTGTGTAAGAAACAGAATCTAAAGGTGAATGTAGGGAAGAGTAAAGTGATGGTCTTCGAGAGAAGTGAAGCCAGTGAATGTACAGTGAGACTGGATGGGAAGGATATGGAGAATGTGAGTGCATTTAAGTACTTGGGCAGTGTGATGAGTAAGGGTGGAAGTCTGGAGGGTGAAGTGCTCAAAAGGGTGCAGCAGGGAAGGAAGGTTGCTGGTTTGTTGAAAGCAGTAATAAGAAACAGGGAGGTTAGCATGGAAGTGAAAAAGTTGTTACATGACAGTATTATGATACCAACTCTAACATATGGAAGTGAAGCTTGGACCCTGTTGGAAGGACAGAAGTCAAGAGTGACAGCAGTGGAAATGAGTTATTTGAGAGGAGCATGTGGAGTCACATGGAGAGACAGACTAACAAATGAGGAAGTGAAGGAGCATTGTGGTGTGGTTGTAGACATGATAGGAAGCGTTAGGAGAAACACGTTAAGGTGGTTTGGGCATGTGGAGAGGATGGAGAGTGAAAGACTGATGAGGAGAGTGTATGTGAGTGAGGTGGAGGGGGCGAGAGGGAGGGGGAGGTGGAGGGGGCGAGAGGGAGGGGGAGGCCGAGGATGAGATGGAGGGATGGAGTGGTGAGGTATATGAGAGAGGGGGGTGTGAGTTGGGAGCGGGGTAGTGAAATGGCGGGGGACAGAGCGACATGGAAGCGATTTGTTTGTGGCCACCCCGTGCGGGATTGAGGCATCTGGTAATAGATAGATAGATGCATTCCAAATTATGCCTGCAAGCAGATCCTAGTAAAATGTTTGCTGATTGTAAAAATTTCAGTTATCTGTGTTTTTGTTTTAGCATAGGAAGCTTTATTGTGTATACTAGTTATCAATATAAGTCATACCTTAATGCATTACAAAAGGATTCCATTAAACTCAATGAAACTTCAAAAATACCTTTTACTGTCCCCAATCACTCAACACAGTATGGAAAACATATGGTTTGCTTGTTAGATTATACTATACTTTACCTTAAATTAACAGTAATAAGAAAATAACCCTGACAGCAAGGCTAATAATCATCCCTCTTATATAGAATAAGAAAAAAATAATACAGTACATATATGCACCCGAGAAAACAGCATCTCTATAGAAAGTAATGTCACCGCTGACACCACAAACGGAAAACAATTTTTGACGATAACTGTGAAGATTAATAGTGTAAACTGTTTGATCCTTTGCCTACAAATATGTATATATATATATGTGTGTGTGTGTGTGTGTGTGTGGAAATTTTTTATTTTATATACACTTCATAAATTGCTAATTGGGGTGAAGTTAGAGGGAAATGACATATTTCATTCTCCAGTCAAAATCATAAGAGGTAGGCAGTTTATATTCAAGGTGATTGTGGTCAAATGAAACCCCAACTGATGTGGAAGGTTACAAGAATTTCTATCAGTTTCCTTCATATAATGAAGAAACCATCACTTGGACTCACCCTATGAACACGGGTTAACTGAGACACAGTCCTGGGGTGAATTTTGTGAAATTTGTAATGGATAGTCTGAGGCATAACAGAAAAGGAATGATGAAGCATTGAACATTATAATGTTGACTGTCTCAGTTCACCCCATGGAAAAACCGGTATCAATTCATCTGAAGCGATGTTTCATGTATAAAACCGATCTACGTTTCTAGCTTTATACACATATAACAAAATCATAATGAATTGAAAATACAAACGAAAAGACTCAGGATTAGCCAATGAAAGGCAATGCAGTGGCAGGACTAAAAATATTCTGGCTACTGTCTCTTCTCCCTCTCCGACCTCAACCTTTCCTCTAGGAGATCTGCTTTCCTTTCCTCATTATCAAGAATTTTCCTTTGATTTTTCTATCATCTGTTCCATATACAGTAATCTTCCCACTATCCGATGTAAAAGAGCCAAAGGCATGTCCGGAAAGTGGTCATGTCCGGATGCTGGGCCATGAAGCTCCAGCACCAGTCATTCCTGACCCTAATCTTACCTAAATCAGAAAACCACCTACATACCTCCATACCGGACATGCATAGTAGTTATTTAAGACCCCATTCACATAAATAATGGACACAAAGCATGAATTAATTGAATTTTAGCCAAAAAATGATGATTTTGAGGTGCGTAAGGCATAGGTGTTCACCACTTAGCAGCATAGTGTAAGTATCGGACATGGCAATCACTATAAAAATCACCTATTTCACAGCTTATGCACTAAAATAATAGACACAAAGCACGAATTAATTGAATTTTAACCAAAAAATGATTCTGAGGTGAGTAAGGCATAGGTGTTCACCACTTGGTAGTATAGTGTAAGTAAATATTGGACATGGCAATCAATAAGAAAATCACCCTTTCTCATATCTTATGCACTAAAATATGGGATACAAAGCATCAAATAAATAAACTGTTATCAGAAAATGATTAAGAGGTGAGTAAGGCAGAGGTGTTCACCACTTGGCAGCATAGTGTAAGTACCGAACATAGTAATAATTAAGAAAATCACCCTTTCTCACATCTTATGCACTAAAATGTGGGATACAAAGCATCAAATAAATAAATTGTTACGAGAAAAATGATGATTAAGAGGTGAGTATGGCAAAGGTGTTCACCATTCTATAGCATGCTGAAAGTACGTATAGGACATGGAAATCACTGGAAATCACCTTTTTCACAGCTTTTGCACTTAAATACTATTGGTCACAATGCATGAAAAAATAAATTGATAACAGGAAATTGTGATTTAGATATATGGAAATTTTTTACCACTTTAGAGCATGCTGAAAAAAGGTTAGACATGAAAATCATTATGAAAATCACCTTTCTCACAGCCTATGCATGAAATTAATGAAATGGGAAGAACAAAACAAGGATTTTTGCAGAAGTTAGGGTACTTACAACAAGGCTGTGGCCATCCTGAGGAATATCCCGCTCCATCCTCCCAGACTCTGAAGCACCTGCAGGAATCCACCGATGCAATTCACTAAATCCTTGGCACTTGCGCTGCACTTCACACTCACCAGCACTTTTCACCAAATTGTTTTCACTCTCAATTCCACATTCTTTACATGTTTTTCTCACTTCACATCACTGTAAATTCCCGTGTGGTCTAGTGGCAAGTCCTTGATGCTTAGCCGCTGTCAGAGTCTGAGAGGAGCTGCTGGAGGCGGCCTAGGGTCTCATCAGAGGGACGTGGTGATGGGCTACCCACTGCATAGGACTCTGAAGATAGCCGCAAACTCACATCCAGTGGTGACACCGCCGTGGCCGATGTGCTGGGCTGTGCCTCGGAGCTCGAAGGCCAGTCTTGGGGAGGCATTGGTGTGGAGTGAGGGCTGAGGACAGCAGGGGTGACAGGCCTGAAAAAACTGTCAATGGTTGATTGACGTAAGCAATGGCAATTCTGACGATTAATGATGCGCTGCCTGAAAGCTAGCACTTCCTCCACAAGTCTCAAGGGCCCCATCTCCCTGTCACAGTCCAGGTGTTCTAGGTAGTCCAGGACGAACTCCACATGTTCCTGGAGTGCTCTCAGCTTGGGGATGGCTGGAGTAGTGATGTGCTGAGAGGAGTCTGCATCATCGTCACTGTACTCATCATAATCTTCTAGCTGGGTACTGGGACCGGCAACTGAAGATGTGATCTCGATATCAGACATGATCTGATACCCAGGATTGCCCTCGTCGTCATCCAACTACTCACA
>JAGKTI010018321.1:5604-17797 GCA_018397915.1 Birgus latro | reverse complement strand
TGTTGGTGGTAGGGTCAGTGACACGACCTGGTGCCAGCAAACCCGTCCCTCCACCACTGTATAATTTCGCATCTCCGCGCACGTCATCACACTCACCCCCTCTCTCTCCTTCTTCCCTCTCTCTCTCTCTCCTTCCCTCTCTCCGTCTCATGCACCCTTAACTGAACTTTTTCTCTCTCTACTTTTCTGTCCTTTTTCATGCATTCCCCAGTCATCTCTGTCTACTTTTACTCTTCTCTGTCTGTGTCACTCTGTTGCACTCATCGCTTATCTTTTATCCCTTCTCTGTTACGTTTCGACCTGTACCGTTTCTCTCTCTCTCTCTCTCTCTCTCTCTCCTTCTTCTATTTCTACTTCTTTTTCTCTTTTTTCTTCCTCTTCCTCTTCTTCTTCTTTTTCTTCTCCACTCATCTTCTTGTACCTTTGGTTCTTATAATTTTCTCTGTCTCTGTCTCTCCCTCTGGCACCAGTCTCTTGTCTCTCTCCCCCTCTCTCTCCCGCCTCTCTATTCCTCTACCTCCTGTACCCTTCACTCATCTCTCTCTCTCCTTATCTCACTTCTTTATCGTTCCATATTTTTTTGCATCACTCAATCAACTCTCCCTTACCCCTCTGTCCCTCTCTCTCTAATATCCTCTCAGATGTCTCTTTCTCTCCCTACCTCTATCTCTCTCTCTCTCCTTCTCTAGCTTCCACCCTTCACGTATCTCTCTGTGTCTCAACCCATCTACCCTCCTTCTCCCTTGCATCCTTGACTCATCTCTAGCTTCCTTTCTTCCCCCACTCTCTCCCTCTGCCATCGCCCATCCGTGTCTCTTGTTCTCCCCTTCTTTCTTGATGTATTCACTCATCTCTGTCTCCTGCCTCGCTCGAAAATCCTCACTAAAGCTGGATAAAATCGTCTGTTATTAGTAAGTATAAAATCTGTCACGATACTGTTGGGCAGGGATTAATGGCTGTGACACGTTGGTCGGTGATGGCAGACATTTTGAGAAAGCGACTCCAGGCGCTTGCAAGAGGAAGCAGTTCTTAGCCTACAAAACTTGCTTCTCCAGGGCTGGCATTTGTTTGCTTCGGCGGAGTACGTGCTATGCCAGTAGCTAAAAGTCTGCTGTGTAGTTGGCACCCCTCAAAAAAAAATAAATAAATAAATAAATAAAATAAAGAGCGCGAAAATTGAGTATGCTAACGCTTGAAAACCGTTGCGATGAAGACCATCAAGTCCAGTTGCAAATTATCAGTTCGTGATTGCTGCATCTGCTTAGGTTATTTAGATGTGACACCCATCAGTCGCTTAATTCGTGTACTGCTGTCCTCAGGTGACTCTCCTGTGAGTGATAAGCCAACTGGTTTCTTGTAACACAGGAAACATTTACGTGTCTGGATGTTAACCATTGAACAACACGACGTGTGGTGGTCTTGTGGGTAAAAATGCTACAACTGGATGGCGCCCGTGAGAGTTTACATCTCAGAGGTGGTTGGAGTTTATTGCTCACACAGTACCATTCATGGGCGTCAGGACTGAGTAGCCCAGCCCAGACTTCTATGCTCCAACCATCTTGATGGGCTAATGAAAGAGTTTGAATAATAAATAAACAGATAGAAAGATTCTCTAGGGGGGGGGAATGGGTATTTTTCAGAGGAAATGAAGTCTGAGAAACAGGTTTTGATAACAACACCTTAGGGCCAGTTAAAAAGAGCTTCTACCTGATTTCGGATTCACAAAGGAGAAATTAGACCTCTGAGTGTGCAAAAGCTCTGTAATCCGACTTATCAGAACCCTCACCACACCATCGCACTTACGAAACGATTACCTCTGATAAAGTCTCTGATAACGCTATGTATCAAATTTTTCCAGCGTCGCCGTTGGTACTTCAAGCTAGCATCGCACTGGCAACGAGTTAGTTTTTACAAGACAGTAAAGTTGTTTAGCCGGCAGTAATGCTCATGTAGTGACTGGTCAATGGATTTTGTGATGCTGAGAAACACTGATATTTTTAACGGTAGAATATGAACGTGGTCGTAAAGATGTTTTGCTGAACAAACAGACATCAGATATTCCTTAACTGTAGTAATAGCATTGGTTTTTAAGTCTTGTATTCGTTTTTTTTTTTTTACTTTCTGAAATTTCACCATAAACGTAGCAAACTTTATTTTTATCATTCTTATTTGACAGGTAAATGAACTACGTCGTCATTAATTAGCAGATTTATGATACCGTAAAGTATACAAATGGTCACCCATACTCAGAATAAGGCTTGAGCGATGTTTTCTACCTATAACACGCCTTTTCTGAAGTTTGTTCAAGAAACTCGTAGCCTGCTTATATTGGGAAGTTGTTTTTGCATCCACGTTTATATACATTACTGCAGTATAAACAGATCAATGCACGCCGTGAAAAAGAAGGCTATCCTGTTTGTATTAATTTAAATGTCTTTCCAGTTTTTACCTTCGTACACGATTTTTGGAAAACCTATGAATTCAGTTATCGTAAGGGTACGTTTAAGACTGGTATTTTCAAAGCTCTGTTGTCTAGCATCATAAATCGCTTGATGGAGGGAATTCTGGGCAAATATAGTGGGATATAAAATGTACACATATGCGTAGGTTGTAGAGCTGAAAGGAGAGAATATATAAGCTCTGTATCTCTTGTTGTGAAAGCATTAACACCTGCTAAAAAAAATAAAAAAATAAAAATAAAGGTAAAGAGAAGCAGAAAATATGAAAGAATAAAGAAGCAGGAAAATAAGAACTTGGGTGTGCATTTTAAAGGTTAAAATAAACGTAAAGAAAGAGAGAGAAGTAATACCCATCTATCGAGAAACAAATGGAAGGAAAAAAATACAGATAAAGGAGAGGACTGAATAAAGAGAACAGATAATTAAGGCGTAAAGATAAAGAATTCTGTAATGAGATATTTTGGGAACATTCCTGAGTACAAGCGTCAGCCTGAATTGTGCTTGTAATTTCTGACAATGACTCGTGTGACGCGAGTAAGTGAGCCAAAGATAGGACGGGAATGTGTGAAAATACTGAGCAGGTGAGGGAAGGAGAGAGAGAGAGAGAGAGAGAGAGAGAGAGAGAGAGAGAGAGAGAGAGAGAATTTAACTCGTCACTATAAGAGGTCTCCCCAACACTAAAATCTTCTAGTAAAAACAGTAAAATTTAAGAAGCGTTGTCGTATTAAACTGTTCTTGAATTTGGTTCGCTTATTTATTTTTCTTGGAAGGGACAATTTACAGGCTCCTGGCCTTTGCTTTCTTCTTCCTTGAATTGGAAAAAAAAAAAGTTAATGGAGACTTTCTAACCACGTCATTCCACTGAGCACATTTTGAACTGAGTAAAACTGTGTGGGGATAACAACACCGAAATGGACATGATCGCAAGAAACATGTTAATGATGAAACTGATGATTATGGAAGCAGTGTGTGCAGTGTGGACTAATTGTTAAGTTGGATTAAACACGAGACAATTTGAAAGTAATATGTGTGGCAGGAATACGGTAAACCCTGGTAAAGAGGTATACTGGAGATTTGAAAGGTCAGTGTGCACGGATAGATACTGAAATCATTTGGTTACAGTGAAATTCTGCTTTTAAAAAATGCAGGTAAATTTTTATTTATTTATGCATTTATCCTAGTTAATCCTTAAAGATTTAATTCGTCTGAAGAGTACACAGCTGTAAGATTAACTCCTTTCGTCTGATGAGGTATCTTTTATTTTATTTACACTTTCCTCAAATGATTTCATTCTGTTTGGAAGGAATGACTGAAGCTCAAGGGAATAAACGTACAGTATCACCTTCATTTATCCCTTCATTGCAAAGCGTCTCTGAATGTTACAAGAATGCGTATATGACAAACAGGACTTTATCACCCACTCTCATATGTGTAATTCTTTAAGCCTGAGGTGATACAAGGCTCGACTCACACCTTGTTTTACCTGTTGATGCTTTCTACACCCTTACACCTTTACACCTTTCTGCACCGCACGTCTCACATCTCACTTCCCACCTAACGTCACACCACTGTCACTTACGCTTTACATTCTCGAACATACAGTATTACACCGTTTTACATTCGTTTCACATCATCATTTATTGCTCAAACCTCGCTCTTCTTTACCCTTATAAATTACACCTACTTACACCCTACACCCCACATTATCACCTTCCCCCCAAGCGTCAGACCTTCCCCCATATGTACCTTGCACCCTCCTACACTTTACACCTCACGTCATCTCCCTCAAACACCTCCCTTTAACACACTATACATTCAGCATCTCACTGACTCATTACTTCTCTGCTCATTGTACCATACTTAACACACAGAACTCCCCCTTACATCTTACATCCTGCCCCCTGCTCTGGCTGAAACCTTCTCTTTTACACATCGTCCTACTCCAAATACATCTTAAACCCTGTAACCCTCTTTATCTATAACACCGTCTTTTGCACCCTCAGCGCACTACACTTTGCCCTGACTCTAATTACTCTCTATATCTTTCTCTTTAAATGTTACTCCCTTCAGCCCTATCCACCTCAAACCTTCTTCCTTCCACCCTAATATATCCCTTACACCTCGTCACATCCTACACCTTTAACATCCTCGTTCTTCAACACCAAACTCACACCTCCCCCTTCACACCCACACCTCTCCCTTCACACCCACACCTCCCCCTTTACACCCACACCTCCCCTTTCACACCCACACCTCCTCCTTCACACCCACACCTTCCCCTTCACATCCTCTTTCTCACCTTAAGCCCCTCCTTACACACACACACACACACACACGCACACACACACACACATTGGACACCTTCCCCCTGCACACCCTGCACTCTCCTCAGCATCCTCTTCCTTCCTCCCCTCACCCTACGCCTCCCTCATCTACCTCCTCTCACATGACACTCTGGAGCGGCGGAGTCAAATCCCTTAGCCTAACCCAAGAACCAGCCACTTTAGAAGCCTGGGAACCCTGTACACGGTCACGGCATCTGTGACGGGCTCGATCCCGGCCTGTCGTAGGGCATCACGAACCACACTAAGAGATCCCATACTCTTGCTGCTTCTGTTTGCTGCTATTCGGTATCAGTCAGGTGTCTGTCGTAGAAAATAGGCTGATTGATTTAAGAGCTGTTAGTCGTAGGAGTAGGTAATCATTTTAGTGTATCATCTGAGACACTAATCATAGAAGTAGATGAATTATTTTGGTATTTATAATTTTGGTACATATCTGACAGCAGTAAGTCGCAGAGTAAACTTATTACGTAGGTATATAACAGACAGTACCACATCACAGATGAGACAGATCAATTTGCTATATATCTGACAACATTAACTTTTGGGACACCTGGTCGTTTGGTACGTCACATTCCTGTGTAAAAACTGATAGACTTAAGGAGGCCAGTGATTAAAGGAGACATGTGAGAACTGGTAAACACTGATATATGTAACTATTAGAGAATTTTTAACTTCATATAGCCCGGTAAATATACCAGTAGATCTCAAGAAAAATGACAAACATTGTAATTATGAAGTATGACGAGAACTAGGTGCCTTGATAGAAATTACTGACAGGAGTAAATCGTTGGGAACTGGCAAGTAGAAGCATAACATACAATCATAAAACTAACAGCTTCGAGGTAAAACATTTAGTGCCATCATATGACAAAGTGTTGACATCATCATATTGGCTTAGTATACATCACGCGACGTATATTTGCCGGTAGTGATAACCTTAATTTAGAAGCACGTTGCGGTGGCAGAAGTTGTTGAAGGGGTAACAGATAAGTGGATGTGAAAGTGAATAAAATACAAGCAGAAGGATGTGGAAATAAAAAAAGGACAAACAGATGGACATCGAAATGAAAAAAAACGGGAGAAGAAGAAAGTTGAACTGAACAAAGTACAAGCAAAAAAAGGTGGAAATGAATAAGCAAAAGGATAAGGGAATGAGTAAAATGCAAGCAAAAGGATGTTATTTTGGACTAAAAGGAAGGAATGCAAGTACCCATATAGGCCTTATCGTCCCTCTCCCCCACTTCCACGTTACCCTCCCCGCCCTTCTCGTGCGTGGGAGGGTGAGAGTGAGGCAGATTAGGATGAGGGTGGGGTCATTTCTTGGGGCTTATGGGAGATGGCTGTTGTGGGAAGAGTGGACCTGATCCCGGTGGCAGTGGTGGAATTTACAAGTATATGGGCTGAGATTCACAGTCAAAGTTACGATCACCCTCCTGTCGTAACTTTGATTTGCTTTTGGAGGAAGAACAAGGGGGAGTATTGAAGCTCCCCACGTCTTGAATTTTCAGCAAAAGCAAATCAGTGTTACTTAGTGAATATTATTTGACTTTTTTTTTTTTTTAAAGGAAGGACAAGGAAAGAAGAGAGTAGCAACTTTCATTATATCTTGTTTTTCTGGCAAACTAAAATCTGAGGTGCGTGCGAGAGTTTTGCTTATATTTTTTTTTTCTACGCTCTTACAGCTAACAGACAAAAACACAGCAGAAGAAAGTGGTTCATGATCATATTTAACTACAGTGGAGACCATCTTGTTGCTTAAGATAATTTATGCATACGGCTCATGGGCTGTGTATAACCGCACCTGCATCATACCACTGACGGCTACCACTATAGTCTGTTTCACCGTCTGTGGCTTTTATCTGTCCTACCCTCCTCCAGATCCCCACGTAATTTTCCTTTAGCGGTTATCACACAGCTAACTCCTTCGTCCGTCACCCCTTTCCTGGATATCATTATTATACAAGTTAACTATATAAACTTTGAGATGCACTGGATTAGCATTACGAATAATTATGTGAACCTCATAATATACTGCGACCGATAGTAATGAGTTTAATCTTGTGCGAAAGAAACGCATGGAAGATATCATGAAACGTTAGCATTCGCTCTAGAATACAAATACAATCTCTAGCTGAAGGAGATAGACAGTGGACAAGACTATCTCGCAGTTTTCACAAGTTATTTTATGTCTTGCACGTTGACATGAGTATAAATAATGTACGCTATTTTGAGACTTGCTACACGTCAGTGAGTTCTTAGACAAAATCCGACACACTCTTTTATTGCACAGTACACGCCTTACAGCCCCAGCGCCAGCCATGCCTTATTTTGTTACCAGATACATCTCAATGCCTACGAAAAGAAAGAGAATGAATATAACAAAAATGAAAACAAGACACTGTGAAAATGCGTAATTAGGAGTATACGTTTCGTTATGTAGTAAATAATTGTTTCGTATATTCTGCTACTTTCTACTGTTCCTATAATATTCCTTTTTGGCTCATCGCTTCAAGAAGGTGCTGTTTCTACCTATCTTCTAGTCTGGTTGATTTGCCGGATGGACTTGAGGGTGTGGAAGAGAACCTTCTGTTTTGCTCTCTTTCTCTCATGCCCTTGTAATTTGAGAGTAAATTCCCATATAAACAGTATGACCAAATCACCTAACAGGGCCTAAAACACACACACACACACACACACACACACACAAAGGAGTTGGATTCGGAGTCAAAATGAGCTGCGTTTGATCCTACTTCGGCCGTGTTGGTGGTGGCGGCGGAGGTGGTGTGGGACTGGGGGGGACGGAACAAGGACAAGTATAGCCCAAGGCACTCTTTGATGGAGAACCCAAAAGTTTCGAATATGATGGAGTAGAGCTTAAAAGGTCTACCCCTTTGTGTTCATACCTCATACCATGCAACCTTCGCTGCGAATTTGTGCTACCAATACGTGTCTTTGAATTGTGGTTGAGGAGCTTCTGCAGTGGGGTAGCTGACACGGCAAGTTACGTTAAGTCACAGGAAGCTGCGTCATTTATCGTAGCTGTTGGTGTGATTTGCCTCACTGATGTCCAGCTAAACCTCAAAGACGCGTGTCACATATACGTAGCTTAACTCACGTAGCTTTTGGTTTTACATGGCCTTTAACCACTTCACTGCAACGACGTATTTTTCCTTTTCTCTTGCTACCTGAAAATTATTTTATTTAACTTAGAGAACTGCTTAACTTCTCGAACTGCTGGACTTAGATATAGCCCATATTAACTCTGTCACAGATCCTACAAGTGTTGGATAAAATTATGTGAAGGTAGCGAAAATTAAGGAAAACATCATAGGACTGAAGGAGTTAAAATTGCAACCCTGATCAGCCTCTTGACCCACTTAGGTTAGGGGCACTGTAGATTAACTCACTGTCTCTACGTTGGCCCCATTTAATAATATATTCTTGTTGCTGACAGGCGATTTTATTCAGCTTAGAGGAGCCCCTTTGCAGTGAATGGAGAAGGGCTGTAGCAACAGATTTAATTCACATTGTTTACCGTACCGTAAGTTGAATAAAGTCGTCTGTAGATGGTAGCAGTAATAGTAGTAGTAGTAGTAGTGGTAGTAGTAGTAGTGGTAGCAGCTGCAACCTTAGACTCATCTGGACATGAACCCGGTTAACTGCAGTCTGGAACTACCCTATTCGTGTAGTCCACCATCCTACTTTCTATGGGCAGGTAGGGCGATGGGGGACGTTTGTATAACCGGGTAGCGGATTTACCTGGCTTATCAGGGCCACCCCATGAAGGAGTCCATCAAAAGCACCCGTGTGTAGACAGCAGGCACAAAATAAAAATAACGTCCTCGGAGTGAAGGAGTTAAGGGTCTGTATGTTATCATCCACTAGCTGCAGTGAAAAGATAAGGCCGTCAGTTATTATTATTTATTACATCTGCTTAGTCTAGCCTGCCCTGTACTGCCTCCCATCCCGGTAGCTTTGATGTTGGTGTTGGTGAGCCCTGTGTTGGTATTGGTGAGGTCTGTGTGGTGTTGGTATTGGTGAGCTCTGTGTGGTGTTGATGTTGGTGTACTTTGTGTTGTGTCTATATTGGTGTGCCCTGTATGGTATTGGCAATCCCTGTGTGGTTTTGGCGTTAATGAGCTCTGTATGGTGCTGGTGTTGCTGGGTTCTGTGTGATTTTCGTGTTGACCTCTGTGTGGTGTTGGTGAGCTCTGTATGGTGTGGTGAGCTCTGTACGGTATTGGTGACCTCTGTATGGTACTTGAGTTCTGTGTTTCTTCACTTTTTATGCCTATATCATTCCAGTATCAGCACACCGGTACTGTAAATTGCATCAACCTTTTGACGGCGACATTCTCCTTCGACTAAATAAAGTTGTACGGTGCTGCCCTGGATGAAATGCCCGAGGTCCAAGAATCTGGAAAGTACTTATGTGATTCTGTGGCACTGGAAGGATTCATAAAAATATTTTGTAATCCTCTACCTGTCCAAATTCCAACAACTGAATGTGGACGCATGTTTGTAGCTTATATAAAACACCAAGCTTCAACCACAGCGGTCATCGATTTTAATACCTTGGGAAAGAATAGTATCCTCCCATGTGAAGAAATTACCTAGTGAGGAGGAAGTGCTTTGAATCCTCCGGAGCTGACGAAAATAAAGGATTATGGAGTCACATCCTCATCGTACTGGGAGGCTCTCACATTTCTTCCTAAGCGATTTAGTTTGTATGTTATTGCTTGTCGTTCTCTTCTGCCTTACCTGTACCATATTTACATCGATATAGACTGCATAAAAAACGTACGGTACAAGACTATATAAACGTAACAGGTATAGAAACAAATAGATATGGAAGAGGTGTTGGAAATCCCCCATAGTCAGCGAGAATACAAACCAGGGTGAAGGTATGTTGTGTTGGGTCCTGTTGGGGCCCGCCTGGCTTATATTAGACCAGCTGCCCTTGCAACACACTCCCCTTACACCCTCAACCACCCTACCTTTGGCGGCGAGCGCCCATCTAGTCCTCGTAATTACTGCGATTTTCATAATGGAGAGCGAGTATCATGAATCTCCTTCCAGTGATAAATTTTTTTCTTATTTCTGTTTGCCACTGTATTTCCATTTGCCGGTGAATCTCTGTATGCCGTGTATGTTTTTCCCGGTGTATCTCTCCATGCTTTTTTTGTGATCCTGTCTGGCCTTCAGCGACACGTTCCCCAGATTTTTAAGCACCGTACTGAATGGTCAGTAAAGAAGCTAAATTAAATTATGATAATTTTTCCATATTAGACTTATATATTAGCACTTTTAGCCTCTTTTACTCACACAGGTTTTAATTAATCCTTTGGGGTCACCTGTAATAGACCATGAGAGGGTTATTAGTGACAGTATTAACACACTCAGACTTTTGTATTGGCTGTCAGATAAGTGTAATCGCTTGGTCCTAGCTGGGATAAAATACTAGAATTGGCCCGACCATTAGACGGTTAATAGCAAAAGACTGACATCATACCCCTTTACTCGCTCTCACATAATTGAATTCATCAGGATTTATGTGGAATAGAATACCACAATTTTTCCGACTATAAGTGGGTTAATACATCTGTAGTAAAGATAATGATGAAATGATTAGAATTTACTTTACGTTTCATTCCTGGCTATGTTTTTACCATAATGACTGAGAAGCCTTTGACTGCTAGGGATTTCCCATTGTTAATTATAACTGTGCGGTACTAATCAAAATTTATCGGTACCAGTGGAATTAATAGAGTGAGTATACTACTGGGACATAAAAGTTATGGAGAGTACCTTTTCTCACAGTGTTATGTGCGGTAAATTAATCGGGTACTTCTGACTTGTGATACCTAAATATTCTGAATCAGGTACATGAACGTCTCAGTTGGATTTACCTCTGGGTCTTACCTATTACGAGAAAACACTGAAACATATCTTTTATCACAGTGCCTATGTAATACACCAAGGCAGTAGGCCAGAATGCAGGTTCCTGGATTGTACGAGTATGTAAAATGGCGTTTTGTCACTGTACTTCTTTCACATTGAACTGGCCCAGATTTTCGTCCTTTGGTACATTATTTCACGTGGATCAGTGGCCGAGTAAGATACTACTACGGCTCTACGTCCTCTCCATAGCACTTCTTCATGACTAGCACCATATTCTGTTGTTCATTTTTGGTTACACCCCAGCTTTCAAAATGGAGTATAGTTTATCTTTCTAACGACGAGAGGAGTTGTACGCAATTTCCCTCCAGCCCACTCACAAGCCCTTATTTCAAACCACAACACCCTCCTTCATATACACCATATTTATCCTTCTTCCTCAGTCACTGGGTGCGTCTTCTCTCAGGGGACATTGAGGGGATGGTGGCCAGTTGGTGAATGAGTGACTGCTAATCATAGGGTCTCAAGATCAGTCCCGGATGAGGCAGGGAACAGTCTGAGCAACTAAATTTGTCTCTTACACGATCATCACTGCTCATCCATAAGACGTATTGACGTATCGTAAGAACGCCTCCGCCAGTCAGTACCGTCACACCGCTGCAAAATGAGGCAACCCTGGTATATCTTAGTACAATCCAGTCTAAAGTCAAACCTTTAATATAGTGTAGAGTATATATATTGTCAGCTTCTTAATCCCACTTGATTTATGCATATTATTGTAAAGAACCGGCTTGATGATGACAAAATGATTTCCCCTGATAGCATACTCTGTCCCTCATGTTATAACTGTGAGTGGGTAGGAGCGAGTTAGGGGGGAACCTGTTTGTTGGCTGATGATATATGCTGTTTATCCGCTGGGGATTAAGTCACTGGAGCCTCGGGATGGTTATGTCCGAGAGTTACGACTGGCCCTGATTTACAAGTCTTGGCCAAAGGAGGAAGGGAAGAAAGACGGCATAGTTAGGGCGGCGAGGAGATAGATAGGCTGGGACATAGGTAGAGGGACGGGAAGATAGGTATGGGGAGGGAGGGTTAGGTACATGGAGGTTAGGTAGGTATCTGAATATAGGTCTACTGCAGTGCTGGATCTCCTCGGAGGGAGAATGAGGGCGAGAATTAACCCATCCCCATGCTGGTGAAACACGAATAACATGAGGGTCTGTATGAAAAGTGATATAAGTGAAGCTGAAGTGTTGTGTTAGCTGCAATAGGGGTGTGTGTCAATCTGTGTTTGTCATCGGTAGAACTGACATGATGCGAGCCTATGCCAGCGTACGGAAGGGTATCCCATCATCGCCCACTTTAAAATGTCCGCCATGGCCTGACACCAAGCTCCAAATCTGAGCATCACAAGATGGATACAAGAATCATCGAGCCACGGAAACACCAAAGCCATTCATGCGTGTGTGTGTGTGTGTGTGTGTGTGTGTG
>JAGKTI010018320.1:0-17797 GCA_018397915.1 Birgus latro | reverse complement strand
GTGTGTGTGTGTGTGTGTGTTTATGTACGTATATGTATATATATGTATATGTATATGTATGAGTTTGTATGTGTGTGTGTGTGTTATTGTGCTATGAGGCTAGAAGATGTGGTGGATTGTGGTAAGGCATGGTGCTAGATGTAGGTATCTTGGTATGGTGTAGAATGGTGCAAGGTGTAGTGGAGTGTGGTAAAGTATGGTGACAGATGTAGGGAAGGATTAAGAATGATGAAAGATGTAGGGAAGGATTAAGTTTCAAGATCAAGTGCAAGTGCTAGATGTGGTGGAGTGTGGTAAAGTATGGTGTAATATGTAGGTATATTGGTATGGTGTAGAATGGTGCCAGAATGTGTGGTGGAGTGTGGTAAAGTATGGTGCAAGATGTAGGGAATGATTAAGTGTCGAGGTCAAGTACGGATTAAGGTGCGGCACGGTGAAGAGTGATGCGCACACACACACTTCTTAATTCTTCATTTTCAGGGAACCGATGAAATTTTATATCAGGATCCTTCTTTTTTTTTTTTCTACTTGAATTGCATCCTCTAACGACACAAGTAGCCATACTGTGTCATAAAATAGATTTAGGTAGAATGACTCCTCCAAACGGGAGGTAATGTGGAGCTCCTTACTCCTTGGTTTGTCGCTCAGGGAGTTCTTTACTTGGGGACTGTCAGGATACGACTGAGCCCGTCTGTCCAGGTGAACCGAGCGGGAAGCCGCCGCGTGATGTCATGCGCCAAGTTGTCTCGTTTTGAGGCAGAAGTGATCTGACCTGTTAGTCTCTCGATCTTGCATATACCTATTCCTATTTATACTGTGTTTTTCAGTCGACAATTTGTTTTTGTGAAGAGGTATTCGTATACGGATGAGAGTGGTGTGAGATGGAGGGTCGCATGATGACGAAGGTGACTTAGTAGTAATATGTTCGGGACAACGTACATGTAGATAGTAGAAATCTGACTTAATCATTGCCGCAGAAGGCAGCTATGGAAGATGGGATATCTCGTTTTCCAGTCTTATCGTTGTGGACACTTATTACAGACAAAACAGTATATATTTGCATGCCGCCAACTAAATGATAACACTTAACATTTTGTTTGTACGTAACGATTCAGTGTGGTCTGGTTTAATAAGGCACAATGTTGAGGAAACGAGTTAAGGTGCATAACCTTTGTCATAACATTGCGACCATACAAAGTTACTGCTAACAGTTCTGAGACAGGTGGTAGTAACTGTAGGGCACTATCTGTGATTCCTGATATAACAGATCTGGTGTACAGAATGATCAATACACATAAACACTTTCACAAAAGTAAAAAGTTATATTTGCATCACATGCAGCCTTAAGTTAGACTTATCATAAGAGGTAACCCGACAAAGACTGTTTGGTCGTCAGAGCACATGAAAGACTAATTATGATTTATGTACAGGTGCAGTCATTAGTATGGATCCACTTTGATACGATTAATAACGAGACAACGAACAAGGACTTTCGAAACCTAGTGATGCAGTCTTTGCCAAACAACAAACCTCTCATATCACGTACTGTACGGGCATCGTATTTGCGCTAGTTAATCCTGGGCTAGGGATATTTTGTCCCCAACTTTGAGGAAGACAAAGATGCATAATACTTTCTGGGGGGAGAGAGGGAGAGAGAGGGGGGGGAATAAATGAAAACTGACATTAATCTGTTCATTGTAAACCATTTCCAACACATAGGAATACATTGGTAAAGGTAGATCTCTTGCTGTAGTAAGGTTTTATGTAGAACTGGAAGATATACAGTCAACTTATTTCCTTTACACAGTTTCCTCGAGTGCTGATTTCGTCAATGCTATAAACTATTTCCATTAAATTTAAGTAACTGTTGACAATTTATGATTATATGACATCTAATGTTCACTACCGGAAACTATTGTTTTGCAATCTCGTAACTTTACCTAAAATTGCCATCTCTCCATCTTTATTGCTGAGTTGCATCATGAGATAAAACTAGAATATAATACTAGTCACAATGAGATGCTATGGAAACGATGTAGAATAGTAGCACTGTCTTTTTCGAATGCTGATTACGAAAATCCGGGCCAACTTAAGGTAAAAAAAATATATATAGTTGCTCCTCTGTGTAAAATCACTGCAGCAAATAGTGGATATATCCATTGTTACCTCCACCAACGAAGTTGGAGGTGGTTATGTACCCATCCGTGTCTGTCTGTCTGTGAACAAAATGTTTCAAAGACGTTATAGGATTTCAATGAACATTGGTTGATCGATTCATAGTGGGTCAAGAATGAGTTGATTAGATTTGGAGGTCAATCCCGATTCGGATGCAGGAAATCATAAATTAGTGAGTGCTTTCTCTTTACTTAGTGCCATCACTTTGTGTGGGGTTTACATCAGCAGTTACAGTGAATTGCCATGGGAAATAAAAATATAAAGAGGCATGGAAACTGTAGATGAATGCTGAAATGCCTGTATTCTGTATGTACTCAGTGGCTTATACGGGGATTAAGAGAGTCTGAGGAGTCATTAACAGGAACTCTAAGTGGGATAACTGTTCCACAAATATTTCCCATGGCAGTAAATATTCATCGTTTCTGTTAACCCGCTTAGAATGTATTTTCCTTAGCTGAAGCTCAGTCGCCTGGAGGTAGAAAGAGCTGAAAAGCAGACGACATCACAGTGAAGGAATTAAGTGAGACTACTTCTAATTCCTTCATTACGAAAGGCCTTTAATTCCTTCATTACGAAAGGCCTTTAATATAATCACTGGACGTATCGAGAATAAAGCAGAGGAGCATAATCTTACTGGTGAGGCAGATATATAAATATAATGATCGCAAAGCGCATAATTATTCCTCCCTTTCGGTGCAGAGGGGGTCCGATACGAGGCTGACAGTCAAGATCATTTAACCTCATTATTAGGATGTCTTATTATTATCTCCATAATTATAGTGATTCTTAATTTAAGGAAGATCTTGAGTACCGATGGTGCGATGAAGGCTGAATATATAACTCCTCCAGTCTGAAAGGTCTGTCCTAAGCTGAATAAAAATAGTTGGAAAGTAACGTAGCGTTAATGTTATTAAGGGTACGTCACCCTATTGAATCAGTGAATTCCTTAAATTCCTTGAAGTACTTTTAATTCTGTTATTTCTACTTCCAAACTGTTGTACTCATGTTAAGGAAGGGCCTCTCAAATGGAAGGGAAAAAATAAAGTTAGATCTAATCTGTCTAGTTCGAGCGGTAACAAGCACAAAAAGGATAATACGTTAGTGGATGGATGAGGTAAGGGTGCGGGTTTAATAACCTGGCAGCATTTTGCTTAATAGATAACTCTTCAGTCATTTAACTCTTTCAGTACGATTAACCTTTATTCTAATTTATGCTTGAAACTTAAAGATGATTTTAATCAACGTAGGACCTCTAGCAGGGAGGGGGTAAATTTAGGCTGTATATAGTTTTAAAAGTCCCTCCTAAGATGAGTAAAAACCTATGAAAGTAGTAAGAGTTACAGAAGAGCTACGTCATTGGAATGAGCCGGTTAAGGCTTCAAACCGCAACTAACTACCATCAGGCAGCCTAGTGCTTTTACGGTATTTACCACGTCAGGCTCAGTAACATTAGAAGCTACAAGAAAGATAACTCAGGAGTCCAACACGGCCAACCACAAACTGGTCAAAGGTCCAAATGTTTTACTTTGCCCTTTAAACCTGATCTTTAGTCAGTTGCTTTCAAAATTGATTTGTTGTCTGTCCGTCAACATTCCCACCAAACTTGGACTAAAACACAAAAACTGTGTGAGTTGATTTTCTCCTGAGACCTTAATTTTTGACCTTTCCCTGTGACATTGACTGATTATTTAAAAAATCGAATTCCTTTGCCCTGGCCTTACTGTAAACCTTCTCCAAACTTTGATATGAATCGGCATGTGACCTTGACCTATGACCTATTGTTCTTGTTAACCCAGTCGCTGATCCTTTATCCTTCCACCAAAGTTTTGTCCAAATCAGAGAAAAAAATGATTTAGTTATGTTTACAGATAAACACACGGCTCGAACTTTGATCTTGCCCTGCGACCATGCTCTCTGACAAGTTATGCTCAAAATTAACCCCCCTTCGTTCTTACATTACCCTCAACATTTCCACCAGGCTTGGTCTATATTGGATATATATTGTTCAGGTTGATTGGTCATAGTTTTACATAGCCCTGTGACCTTGACCTTGACCTTTGGCATTGGTAAAAAAAAAAAAGACAATAGGCCAACTGTTTGGTTATCTCTAAATCTCCACAAAATTAAGATGTTTGGGCTATGTTGTTCACACACACACACACACACACACACACACATACACACACACACACACACACGCACACGCACACCGAACAAAACAGCACCCACTCTCACTTAGCCAGCGCGCATGTAATTAGTGTTCCTATGTCATCTTTTCCAATTACTTCGGCTCTGTTAGTAATGCTTTTGAATGACCTCGTATCTTAGCCTCTTTAGTCCACTGACGGATTTATTGTATCTTGCCACCACAAGATGATTTAATTCACTTTAAAACCAGACCTAGGAGTGAAGAGGTTTCTGAAAGTTTTCTCTAAAGAATGAAGTTAGAAAAATACACGCTGCTGCCTGCATTTACCAAGGATAAACAAAATAGTACGTTCTGGTGTTGAAGAGACTTAACTGTGTATCGCCTCCGCTTCCCTTGTGTCTGCCTTCATCCTCCTCGAGCGCAGCTGAACACTTTGACATCGAATGATTTCCCTCACATGAAAGTAAAATCTTCCGTGTCAAGTGAAGCAAACAAGCTTACGCGAAGCCTCTGGTCAGCACACACACACAAAATAAAATAATTTATAACGTGTCCTTTTTACCTCTTGCATCTGAGGCTACATATTATAGGTAATCTCCTTAATGCAGGTAAACAGGATCGCTGCTACATCTGCTGAGCCAGTGATTCATTAGTTAGTACATCAAGCTCGCAACTGGAAATACCCAAGGTCGATTCCCTGGCCGGTCAGATTGGCATATTCAGTTCGTATCTTCTTTGTCCCTGTTCACCCAGCAATAGCATTTGGGACCTGGATGAAAGCAGACAACTACCGGCCACGCACTAGGGGAAGAATGAGACCTAGAAAAAAATAAATAAATAGGCTGCCTTAACAATTCTCGTGCAGCCAGTATGCCTAACCCGAGATTTTGTTCTCATCTTTCCTGAAGCCATTTAAACAGTTACTTAAGTGAGCCGCAACCCATCCCCCGACCCCACCCACACACCCACACAGACAGAGACAGACAGACACAGACAGAAAGGTACCACACACACACACACACACACACACACACACACACACACACACACACACAAATGCATACGGAAACGGTTCAGTCCACTGATTTAGGTGTGGTAGTTAGTTACCATAATACTGTATGAATCGTGCATTTGGGGATGGTTTTGTCTGCGCAGTGGAGTCAGGATTTCAGAGGCTTGGGCTTGAATGTGGAATTTACTTGTGTGTGTGTGACTTTTTCCTCTGGGCATGGTATTGATATGTTCTTCCTTTACCAATGTTATGTTTTTCTTTGATAACTGAACACTACCTCATTCCACCAGTGGGTGGGAAAAAGAAGAGGGATGATATATTGTGTATAGTAAATTTTTCTTTTAAGAAGTGACTCAAAAACTTTTGAGACACAGGATGTTAAAGCAATTGGACGATAGTTAGAGGGTTGGGAATGGTCACCCTTCTTTGAGACAGGCTGAATGAGAGCAAACTTCCAGCAAGAAGGAAAGATACAAGTTGAAAGAGAAAGGGAATAGAGTTTACCTAGGCAGGGTGTAAGCACAGAGGCACAGTTCTTGAGGACAACAGGAGGGACTCCATCAGGCCCATTTGCCTTGTTAGTATTAAGGCCAGAGATGACAGAAAATACATCAGCTGAAGAAATTTTAATGTCAGCCATGAGGAAGTCAGAGGGGGGGAAGTGATGGAGGAACAGCACCGGAATCGTCTAAAGTGGAATTGGAGGAGAGTCTGAGAGAAGAGATCTGTTTTGTCAGTAGAAGAAATAGCTACAAAGCCATCAAAGTAGAAAAGAGGAGGGAAGGATGATGAGGTAAAGTTGTTAGAAATTTTTTGGCAAGGTGCCAGAAGGAGCGGGAAGAATTCGAGTGGGAGAGTTGAGAGCATTTAGTACGGATGAAATTATTTTTAGCAGAGCGAACAGACTTAGCACGATTCCGGGCAGAAAGTGATTCAGTGGGTTGGCTCTGGTACCTTTTATAGGCCCTGTCCTTGTTGTGGACAGCATTAGAACAAGCGTGATCAAACCAAGGCTTTCTTGCATTAGTCAAAGTGTATGAGAAGGGAATGTATGCTTCCATGCCCGAGAGAATGACCGCCGTAATGTGCAAAGCACAATCAGATGGCTCCCGGCCATGGAAGCAATAATCATTCCAGGGAAAATCAAAGAAGTAGGCTACTGCCTGAGGGCCTCCCAATCCGCAGCTCCAAAGTGCCACAGTCGACGTTTCTTTGGGGGGTCCACAGGCCGTACCGGAGCGATGGGAAAGGTCAAGGTAATAATGTTGTTATCGGAGGAGCCCAACGGAGAGGAAAGATTAACAGCGTAAGCAGACGGATTAGTTGTAAGGAAGAGGTCAAGTATATTGGAGATCTCTCCAAGGCGGTCAGGGATACGGGAAGGGTGCTGTACAAGCTACTCTAGGTCATTAAGGATAGAAAAGATGTAGGCTTGTTCACCAGGTGGATCAGTGAAAGATGAGAAGAGCCAAAGGTGCTGGTGAACATTGAAATCTCCTGGAATGGAGATTTCAGAGAAAGGAGAAAGGGATAGAATGTGTTCCATCGTAGAAGTAAGATAGTTGACAAATATTTCATAGTAAGTAGAATTAGGAGATAGGTAAACAGCGCAGATATATTTAGTCAGAGAATGATAGGAAAGCCGAAGCCAAAGAGTACAGACTTCAGAAGAATCAAGTTCAGGAACATGAAAGCAAGATAAGTTGTTGCGTATATATACACAAGAGCCACCTTTGGCTATGAAATGAGTATTTTTTTTTATATATATATCCGACTCTGGGCATAGGCTTCACAGCCTGCTCCCAAGGCGCAGTAGTCCTCCTACATACCATACACCTCGGTATGTCGCCACTTCGGCGCTAACACCCACCGTCCAAATTGAATACATACTATACTCAGTTTTTTTTTTTTATCGAGGCGATGCACTTTACAGGTTGGTGATGATTGACTGAATGCAACATTATTTCATGATCTCTTTATTATTAATTGACAACATATATCTGAGGGGGAAATTTGAGTTAGTAAATGTCATTTGGACATGTTGCATTCTTCAACCTTTGTCTCTTCGTCGCACTGTTGCATCTGTGTCTCTCTTCTATCGCTACTTCAACGGTCACTGTTCCTCTGAACTGTCTGCTTGCATCCCTCCACCTCTACGACGGGCTCGTAGTACCCGTCTAGCAACAAACTCTCATCTCTTTTCTGTCCAACTCTCTAATGCAAGAGTTAATCGTTACTCTTAGTCCTTCGTTTATGCAACTGGTCATCTCTGGAACTGTCTTCCTCTGTCTGTATTCCCTATTTCCTATGATCTCCAGTCTTTCACACGCAGTGTCCAGGCATCTTGAAATGAACGGATCTTGAATTTCGTTCTCTTTTTTATTTTTTATTATTTTTATTTTTTTGAAGGAACAGTATGCGGACCCATAGCCTTTGGTTCCTTCTTCCTTGCATAAAAAAAAAAAAAGAAGCCAATTATCACCAACCTGTCAAGTGCATCTTCGCCTCAATAAAAAAAAAAAAACTGTATAGGGCTGTCTCATACAGGACTGGTGTATTGGTATTAGCAGGGGTATTTTTACGACATGTCGGCGAGTCTTCTGGTAGATCGGAAAAGTCTGATTTTTATGAAAATCAAATCCTTAAACTGTTCCCTGCCCCAGCCGGGATTTGAACCTGGGTCCGGTAGGACTGCAGGCCACCTCTCTACCGATTGAGCCACCTTGTAGAGAGAAAGTAGGAGGCTACAGAAAAGGGCTTGCTATCATTTGCCTCAGACAGCTGAGTCTCTGTCAGGGAGAGAAGGTGAGGTTCAGAGGAGGAGAGGTGGTGTTCGACAGAAAGTTAGAGGAAAGGCCGCGAATGTTGCAGAAATGAAGAAGTAGTATTGTGAAAACTCGCAGGAAAATAGAAGGCAGAGGAGCACCAAGGTTTTATCTGTATGACGAATGATTCTTGGGGATCAGCTCCCCTCCTAAAATAAAAACAATCAGAAATAGGGGAAAGTGAGCACATATCAATGAAACTTCTCAACTCAGCTCTTCTGGTTCCTTAATAATGTCTTCCACTACACGAAGAAGCTTCCTCCATTTTTTTTATGAGTGTCAGCTCCCTCGCAAAAAAAAAAAAAAAAAAACAATCAGAAATTGTGAAATGGGGGCAGATATGGCTATGAAATCTTAGTGGAAGTAGTACAGTGGACTCACATCCGTGATGTGATACTTCGGGGGTGTGATCCTCCCAGTGATTCTTGCTCGGGGGGTCAGCTCCATTTCAAAAATAAAAACTATTAGAAATAGGAGAAAGATTTGTCTTGCTACTCCAAAGGTGTATACAATTTTCCATTCATTAATTTTAGGGGGTGGGGGCAGCCCCCAACACTAAATTTAACATTCTCAGAAACAGCGAGAGGAGGCCAGATGTGGTTTTTTACCTTCCACCACCTGACAAAGTCAGAGGAAATTATTGTTATCACTGGTGTCGGTCCGTAGAGTTGAGCGGCTGGACGGCAGGCCTGACCGTCAGAAAGTATTAACTATACAGTCATGAAATTTCACATATTTTGTTTCTTACAGTAAAGTGGAGCCTTTTGATAGATGGATTTTTTTTTTTTATGAAAAGGTAAGGAAAAAATCTTAGAGATTTCTATGTGCCCTACGCAAGTAATGTTAAGGGATCAGGTTATATTTGCCGTGGATAAACTGATGATATTTTTATGATATTTTTAAATTTTAATGTCTTTGTGTTATACGGGGGGGGGGAGGGGAGGTGAGGGCCGTTATGCGCTTGGTTAGGTGTGCAGGGAGGTGAGGGGGGGAGGGCGATATGCTTGGCCAGACCGAGGATTGCAACGGTGTAGCGTTGCCCATGTTTATATCTTAGTACATATTGTATAATGTATTCTAATCCGTAATGCGATAATTAGGGAGCCTGACCCACCCAGTGATTATTAGAGAGTCAACCCCCTTCTCCGAAATAAAAATGATCAGAAATAAATTATTGTGAGCACAAGGATTTAAAAGAAACTGGCATACATATCGCAGGTTTGGGTATGCAGTCCCCATGTTTTTACTGAATGTTCAGGAGGAAACTGCATATCTACTTTATTTTCATTTATTCATTTATTGTCGCTACATCCAGACAGTTTTACACAGTTTTGGGTAGACTTTGAGAGCTACAAAGTTTAGATTTAGCCTTCATTTTCATTCCTGCCATTATAGTTCCTATCCAAATTGAATATCACCTGCAAGTAATAAGAATAATCCAGAAAAATTACGTCGTCAGAGTGAAGGGTTTAACGTAAGAGACGTTGTCATCGTTGACCACAGCTGACTCAGAATTCGGACCCATGGGAATTATCTTGTCGACCTTAAATGTCACAGTTCTGGTCCTGCAAAACTTTTTGAAATTATTCCATTAGGACGCTTTTATTGCATCAAGTATTAATGGCTGACCTCGGCATTTTGTTGTCGCGATTCATGCACCCACTCTTGTTCTGAACGATTTGGAGGATGAGTCAAAATAACGTTCTTTTGGGGCGAGGAGGCTACTAGAATTGCAGGGGTAAAAGCACCTCTCAACTATTCCGCCTCATTCTTTCTTTGAGGTAATTTTTTTTTTGTTTATTCTCCTCAGTGTAGTAGGTGGGAGCGCTCAAAATCCAGTCGAGGGATTTAATGATACCCTAATTTTCGTAGCGTCTCACATGGTAGGTAAACGACGCCATGATACGAAAGCGTGAACTCATGCATCTTCAACCAATAACTCCCTATTCTGTATAAAGTCTCGTAATACTCTCAGTTGTTAAAGACCCACTCTCAGCTTAATATAAACGTTCGACGTTAGCTGGAATGGAATAATTATCTCAATTTATGCCTGGGTTCATGGTATGTACAAATGTTAACACTTAGGTTTTTATCACTCGCTGTCAACTGAAAACTGCTGCTTGGCGTTAGATGGAATATAATACCGACTGGCTGGGAATCAGAGAAATGGAGGATATGGGAAGGCGGATAAAGAGAGTACAGTGTTATAGTATGGTGAGGGGAGGGTGTAAACATAAAGGGTATTTTGTAGCTCTGAATACTATATGCAGTTTTAGACACCAAATAGTAAGCTTTCATGAACTAAGATATGAAGATAAATAACAAAGCTTCACCTCTGTGGATCACGACGCCTGCGAGCCAAGAATTTCGAAGGCGTGAGTTACAAATGCATGCATAACTAATTTTACTGAGCACTATGATAGGCCTTGACCCCTTCAGTCCGATGACGTATTCTTATTTTAATGTTTCTCTCCACTCTATTTTATTCAGCTTCGAAGGCTTTCCGAACTAAAGCGGTTATATACTGTATGCTGTGATTCACTTCTATGAGGTTCGTGAATATTTCAGATTTGCTATGAATGAACCAATTTAAATTAAATTTGATAAATACCTTCTTTATTTCATTATGCTTTATGTTCAGTTGCCCAAGTTTTGAAAACTGTCACTTTCAGCGTGTACATATAATTAATAGGGGAGGCGGTAGCTCGATCGGTAGAGAGTTGGCTTTCGGTCCCGTGGGACCCAGGTTCGAATCCTCGCTGGTGCAGGGGAACAGTTTAAGGATCTGAATTTCATTAAATCAGGCTTTACTGATCTACCAGAAGACCCGCCGACATGTCGTAAAAATGACCCCGCTAATACCAATACACCAGTCCTGTATGAGACAGCCCTAGCATGTATTCAATATGGACGGTGGGTGTTAAGCGCCGAAGTGGTGACATGTAGATTATAGGAGGAAGACTGGGCCTTGATAGCAGGCTGTGAAGGCTATGCCCAGAGTCGGACACATAAAAAAAAAAAAAACAAGTTTTCCAAAATAGCAAACTTTACTTCCAGGTTGGATGGTTGTATTCTCCTTCATGTTTTCTTTCGGCTTATGAAATGTGTTAACTTGTATTACAGCCGTTCTCGGTTAAGATGTCCACACAGCCAAAAATAAAAAATCTACAGGTAAATCAGGAGAATTATGAAAACGTACTCAGTTATCTAGTATTGCATGATCACTGGATCAGTGCAGTTGAAAAAATGATGCCTAACCAGTGCCGCGCTGGTGAGAATGCAGTACTTCATTTTCGACATTTGGATATTTGACACAGACTGAAGTTTGTACGGACAAAGTATCATTTAAGTCCATTCATTAATAACTGATCTACTGGGGGCATTCTGGGACATTTAGAATAGTAAAACACCTTGCTCGTATATGTAGCTTCCATTATCTACCTCACTACAAGGGGTCTCCCAGGCAGAATGAAATCGTCTGATGGCAAAAATAAACAAATAATATATGTCACAGGACTGAAGGAGTTTTGCTTCTGTACCTCCCTGTTCCTGGACACTTCCTACATCATGTATAAATGGAAAAGAGGAGTAGGATGGTGGTGATGATGAAGGTGTGTAATGTCGCTAAGATTATAGATGTAATAAGTGCTTAAAACGTGAACAACGGCGTATGATATACAACCGTATTCCAGTGAAGAATAAAGTAAAACATGAGATGGGCTCTTTAGTCGGATGCTAGTCATGCTTTATTTTATTATTTTTTCCTCTGTTTTATTTTACTTTTCGATACGGCTACCAAGAGACGATTCTATATTAAACTCTGGAGGTAGCATTAGTACAGGAGGGGCTAAGGAGGGATATATCTAACTCATTCAGTTCGAAGTCTACCCTCAACTGAAGAAAATCGTTGGCTGTAGTACGAGTAAAACGAATAAGACTTCTTCTCTTTACGAGGAAATGGAGACTGTCATACCCTTTCAGTTCGAAAAGCCTACCCAAAGGTGAATAAAATCGCAAGAATTAAGCAGATACAATGTCCTCGGTCTAAAGGAGTTTGTGCCATGCTGGAGCCAACGAAATATTTCCTCCTCTTCTGTGATAACGAAACACACGCCCTCTGGATCCCATATTATTTTAGCTTATTCTTGCCCTCTCCTAAAAATGCATTCACAGTAGGAGACCTTTCTTGTAATATAGGAACTACTTAAGGCTATAGCTGACAACTTCTGTCGTGAAAGTGCCTCTTAAGTGAGATACATCTGTCGGAAGGTCAATGAAAAAAGGAAGAAATATCATGTTTAAATATAAAAGATATTATAAGTTGAAGGGGAAATGTTGCTGTAGCCACGGAAATGATTCAATAATTTTCGCCAATTGCAGTTAACCACTCACGATGGCTTAGTCTCCCCAAAGGTTAATAAAACCGTCTGGAGATACTATAAGATAAAAAGGAGGTCAGCCTAGTGCAAGTCTTAAGGTTTGTTAGAGCAACCAGAATTAATCCTACTCATTTATGATAACCAAAACACACGGCCGCTGAATCCCCTACTGAACTTAATCTCCACCAACACTAAAGACGGAGCACATTTCCCTCTTCAGCCAGATCCCGGGGCGGTGCTTTGGCTGATGGGGATCGGGGGAAGGTGTGGTAGGGAAGCTGGAAGAGAAGAGAGATTGTGGAAGAGAAAATTTTGAATTAAGACAAAGACGAGACTCTTCAACCCCTTCACTCCGAGGACTGTGCGTGTGTGTGTGTGTGTGTGTGTAGACCATCCTGCATTCCACTGGGATTGTTGGTAGTCCTTAATTTTCATTTTGATCATGCTACATCCACATGATTTTATTAGGGTTGGAGAAATTTTTACCCACTGGAAGGGCTAGATACAGAATTTTTACCTCTTTCAGTACTACAGGGTACTCTTTAGCTAAATATAATCTCTTGTACAGGCGAGAAGAAAATACTGAAAGTCGTTATATCATTCCGGCGGTTAAGCAATGGAATACTGGGAACTAATTCGGTGGGAAAAAAATGAGGAAAGAGATAATGAGAAGGAACTTGCAGGAAAAGAGAGAGGTGTGGTGAACAAGAGAGTGGACAGAAGGAAAATTGCACAAAGAGTAAGTAAATGATTGGTGAAGACGCTATTAGCAGGCGAAGGATATGAGAAAAGAGTAAATCGGACAAGAGAGAGTGTGATGAAGAAGGGTCGATAAATAAGCCTCTTCAGTACAATGTCATTTTCCAGAACTTTACTCAGCCTTTATCAGACTACCATCAGATCAATGCATTCAAGTCAGGAATCTAGCCGTGGAGGGGTTAGTAAAGGCTACCCCCAATCCCTCCAGTTCGAAAGTCTCTCCCAAGCACAGTGTATTTGCCTGATAGATATAAGAACACATTTCAAAAGACGCCCTCTGGTTGAAGGGGCTAATATAAGAGACAAAAAAAATAGATGCGTGTAATGATGACTAAAATGGTTGACGAATATTATAAAGAATGAGAAATGGGTAAGGATGTTGTAGGAAAGGAGAGGATATGATGGAGAAAGTAAGTGAAGAAGGGGATTATGACGGCAAAGTGGCTGGATGAGAAATACGAAGTTGGAGGAAACTGGAATAAAGCTGTAAGAAGAGAGAGGGAGCGAGGAGGGAAAGGAAGGATTAACAGAAAAAATGAGACAAATAGTGAAGAAAAGAACGTGGGAAAAAGTTGGTGGACGGACAATAAAAGGACTCAAAAATAAAGGAGAAACCCAGAGAAACTGAGAGGGTGTAATGAAGGAGATGGTCGATTAAGATGACGGTGGAAATCTTTCATTTAATAAATATATGATATAGACGCAGCTGGTTGGCATAGAATATGAGGAAATGGGAAGAACACTATAGGAAATGAAAGAGTGTTTTAAAGGGGAGATTGAATAAGAAAGTACATGAGAAAAAGTGAGGAAAGGAATTAGCAGTGAGAGAGCAAGTTTAGCAGGTAATGACTATGAGGGAGGAACAGGGAAGGCTTCTGTTGGAAGAGAGAGGATGTGATGAAGGAGAGGGTAGACTAAGACCAAGATGAGAATGAAAGGAATAATGAGAACAAAACTGTTGGTCTGAGAAAATGAAGAGAGGAAATAACGGTGGGAACTGAAGACAAAGAGAGCATGGGGTGAAGGGGTGGTGAACTAAACATGAAAATAAAACAAAAACTGGGGGACAGAATGACGGTGACAACGATGGGAGGCGGAGAATATGGGGTGAGAGGAACATGGGCAAGGAATCTGAAGGAAAAAATAGGATATGTCGAAAAAGAAACTGAATTTATGTCAATGTGATGTAAAGAGCGAGAATAGGAATGATGAGGACAACGTTTTGGACGAAAAAATGAGGGTTGTGAAACTGGGAAGGAAGATTAATGAACATGGAAGATATGATGAAGGAAAAGGTAGATTTTGATGAAGCTACGACTTGCTTAGCAAAGGAATAATGAAGAAATGACAAGCGAAAAATATAAGGAAAATTGGAAAGGAAAACAAAAATGTCAGGAAAAACGTGGCTGGGCTGCAGTTTTGCTGCGTAGTGATTTACTCATCTTAAAAAAACATTGTTTGGAATAAAACAAAATTTAATACTTAGTGAAGTTCTTGAAAGGACACAACAAGGAAGAAAGGCTGCTGGTTCTTTGAAAGCAGTGGCAAGAAAAGGGGAAGTGAACATGGAAGTAAAAAAGTCGCTGCACGATAGTATTGTGATACCAACTCAAACATATGGAAGTGAAGTCAAGAGTGAGAGCAGTGGAAATGAGTTATTTGAGAGGAGCATGTGAAGTTACATGGAGAGAGAGACTGACAAATGAGGAGGTGAAGGAACATTGTACTGTGGATGTGGTTGTGATAGAAAACGCTAGGAGAAAATGTACTTAATACATTGAAATTGTTTGGCTATATGGAAAGGATGGAGAGAGAGAGACTAACTAGGAGAGTGTATGTGAGTGAGATGGAAGGGGGGAGAGGGAGGAGGAGGCCGAGGATAAGATGAAGGATGTTTGGCAATAGATAGATAGATAGCGTTCATTTATCGCAGTGAGAAGGATTTGGCACCATTACCCACAGTGGAATTGTCTCAACTGAATGAAATTATCTGGCGTTCGCAGGTCAGTTGAAGTCTAGTTAGTCTGAGTAAGATTCATCTGTTCCATCTGAGGTCCAGTCATGCTTATATATGAGCCTCGGCTAAGGTAGATAAGTTCTGGTTAGTTTAGAGTCATTCAGGTTCGGTTAAATAAATCCATAAAAGTCATTTAAATCTGTTTTAGGCATTATAGGTCAGCTGAGGTTCGTTACATCCATTAAGGCTAAGTAAGGTAGATTCAGGTCAGGTCGAGTCCAGTTCTTTACAAATAGAGAGACAACATTTTCGACTAAATCCGTATACAGAAACACATGGATCGAATTTAACCTCTCCTTCTAACCTTGACACGCGATCGATTGTTCACATACATTCCTTCGTTTTTGCCTTACCCTCAATCCTTACACGAAATTTAATTTAACTTAGATAAGAACAGCTTAAGTTGACTCAGCAAGGTCAAAATTTTACCTACCCTTAACATTGATTTTGACCTGTTGTTTAAATAAAAGGCAGTAGGCCATTCTCTAATCAAACCTTTAACCCATCCACTAAGTTTGGTCCAGATCAGAGTAAATCTGTTTTAGTTATTTTGTTCACAAGCACAAATACGTCGATTTATTTAATTTTTTTTATTTTTTTACCGCGACAAGTGAACATGATTTTTGACAAATCGTTCTCAAACTGGCACCCCTCCGTTCTTGCCCTATCCTCAACCCTTTTTCCAAATTTAGTTCAAATTGGATGAGGACTGCTTTAGCTGATCTTGTTGGGTGGAATTTTGATATGGTCCTGTGACATTCGTCTTTGGCCCATTGTTCCCAGGATACTTAGTTCAAGGCCTTGGCTGGACTTCAAACCTTCGACCAAGTTGGCTAAAATCATTTCAAAACCGTTTTGAGTTATTCTGTCCCCCCTCCCCCCGCGCACACACAGCACACACACACACACATTCTCTGAGAAAAACATTACCTTCTTGGACTTTCAGCTTGCCTTAGTGAAATGAAATATACTGTGCATTTTGCTTACGAAGTGATTAATCAATTCAATCTGATGGCATCTGTTATTTTCATTATCCTATTTTTGTAACAGAGGAACGAATATTCATGAAAAGGAAGACGCATCCTAGTAACCGGGTTAGAAGCTATCACCATTAACTTCATCAAATTACACCCACGCAAAATGAAAGCGCAAGTGGTGTAATGGTTTGTTCGGCACGTGTTTCTGTAAGTGTGTGTGTGTGTGTGTGTGTGTGTGTGTGTGTGTGAGTAAGTGAGTTAATGAGAGTGAGAGTTAGAGTGAGAGTGGGTGAGTGAGAGTGAGAGTGAGTGAGTGAGTGAGAGTGAGAGAGAGAGTCAGAGTGAGTGAGTGTGTGAGTGAGTGATTGAGAGTGGATGAGTGAGAGTGAGTGAGTGAATGAGTAAGAGCGTAGGCAAGGGCTAAAAGCTAATGGGTCCGGGTACAACCACACCTCACATTCATGTTTGTATTTTTCGGCTCCTGTAAGTCACTCATTTTAAAATAATCATCTGGCTTTAGTTCGAATAGAACGTTAGAACTGTCCCAGACTGTGAGAGTGCTAGTATTATTACTATTAACACTAGCGGGCTCTTATGACTCTCTCGGCCGAATAAAATCGTCTGGCGATAGCTGGAATAGAATACTAAATTGCCTCGACCGACTGTGAGAGTACATTGGTAAGAGGCCAGAGATGTACATGCCTTACTTGCAGAACTGACAGATCTTGGTTACAAAACTGTTGCTACATGAGGGTTCAACTGGAATTTTGAGCCAAGTGTTAGCAGGTTAATGTAAAAAGGTACACTTTCCCCAGACTAAGAGTTTTTCCTATCCAAACACAGTCGTGAAAGAAATTAGTATTCAGTTACGAAAGTTAAAAATTGGATAAATGGAGCTATAACACTGCTTCGCTGTGGCATAGATGCTATGATGGAAATAAAAAAAGGGAACTTTGTCTTTCATGCTGATGAGATCGTGAATTCATCATAACCACTGTTCGTTTTCTTTTAGTAAACTGCAGACCCTCTTGGTTATTAGCCTTCTTCAAAGTAAGTTGAACTGTATGCAGCCTTTTGTTGTTGTTTCTGTACCATTTTCAGTAACTTTTCACCAGTGCCAGTGATAGGCTTGTCCTCATTCATTATTCCTTCTGCATCGCAACCAGCAAATTCTCCAACGCTTCAGTGTGCCCGCCAGTCTAACGCAGTAACTACCAGAGTCTGACATGTACAAGTCTTCAGAGGTAAGGACGGACACTGGTTGTGCTAATAATAAAGGAGGCATTGTTGCAGTGGGAGTCATTAGCGTGGTAGTGGGACGCGTCAATGCCAGTTTCAATGAACAGTGAATAAAGTGTCATTATAGTGGGACGCGTCAATGCCAGTTTCAATGAACAGTGAATAAAGTGTCATTATAGTGAGTGATGCTTTGTCCGACATGTACGTCTGTCAGAGTAGTTATGTTACACACACACACACACACACACACACACACACACACACA
>JAGKTI010018319.1:0-17798 GCA_018397915.1 Birgus latro | reverse complement strand
AAAAACCATATTTTTCCTTCCTTCATGATTTAGATTATCAAGTAAAAGTCTCTGTGACTCAGACTTCGCCCTGTAAACCTCTCTTCTAGCCCTGCGCTTGGCAGCCAAGTACTCCTCCCTGTTACCACCCTTCTTCCATTCCCGGAAAAGCCTTCTCTTCTCCTTAACTGCGGCTTCTACACCCTCATCCCACCACCAAGTTACTTTATGTCTTGGTGGGCCTCTTGTCCAACCGCATACTGCATCGGTAACTCTCAAGAGGTTGTTCTTAAGGGCTCCATACTGTTCATTAACGTCTCTATCTTCGGCTTCCTGTTCAGCCACCACTCTCCTCATCTCACTATAAAAGGCATCCCCTACTGATTGGTTTCTCAGCTTCCATATTTTCCTCCTAGGTATATGTCGTCCTTCTCATCACTCGTTCCTTAAGCACCATGTCACAAATCAACAGTTTGTGCTGCTGCACACACTCATCACTTCCTATAACTTTAACATCCCTCACTAATCTCCTATCAACCCTCCTTACCAGAAAATAATCTATCTGGCTACTATTTCCCCCGGACTTGTACGTAATCAATCTACTCACTCTTTTTCTAAAATGTGTGTTGCACACAATCATGTCCATAGCCTCCCCAAACTCGAGTATTCTTTCCCCTTCCGCATTCCTCACACCATATGCACATCCTCCATGGACTCCTTCATAACCTTGAGCTGCTTCACCAACATGACCATTTAAATCCCCTCCCAGAACCACTACCTCATCATCACCCATACCACTTACTACACGTATTAAATCATCCCAAAATCTATCCTTCTCTGCGTCATCCAATCCTACCTGCGGAGCATATGCTGATATGACTGAAACCATCACCCGTCCGATCAAAATTTTCACTACTATTATCCTATCACTTACTCTCATGACATTCATAACATACTCCACCCATTTCTCCGCAACCAACACACCCACACCCCTATATCTGTCAGTTCCCCCCTGCCAAAACAACTTATAGTAGCAATCCTTCCCAGCAATCTTTCTGGCTGATCCACCCCTGTACCGGACTTCCTGCAGACATGCCACATCCACCCACCTCCTACTAAATGCCTCAACAACTTCCCCTGCTCTTCCTCTCAAACTTCCCACATTCCACGAACCCACCCTAAACCCCCTGGGTAATTTGCTGTCCTCAGGCTTGCTTTGGTGCTTGTTTTTGTAGTTCATAGTCGGTAAGATAAAGGGGGGTAAACATTCCAAAGGCCCAGCCCATTGCACAGACCCAGGTCCAGGCAATGGATCTGGGACCCCTAGCCCACCAGCTTACTAGTGGCTGTGGTAGTGGCCTCGGGGCACCCTGCCAGGACACCTGCAGGGACACCCTCCAAGCGCGGCTTGGCACTGCAACTGCCTCGCCATTATACACCCACTGATAGGGCAGCCTCCTGGGGCGCTACTCCCAGGTTCGGGCCCCTCTCTAATGAGCGGAAGCGGCAGCCTGGGAACCGCAATGCCCTGTACCCTCTAGCACAGGTTCGAGCCCCATCTCGCCCCGGACCCATGATCTATGCCGGCGGAACCCCAGTCAAGCCTCCCCCCAAAGTCCGCCACTAGGTAGCAGGGGCAGAGTTTTCTGGCCGCATGCCCTTGCTGGCGTCAACCCCTGTAACGTAGTGGGGTACGTTGTGTGATATGTAAAACGCATGTGGTGTAGTGCATATGATAGTTAGAGGAAATGTTTGGGAGAGTATGCTGGTCTACTCTCCATGTTACTGTCACACTGAAAAGGTCAGCAAAGGAGGATGATTAGGTAGGTAGTGAAAGGAGCTCCAGCTCTCCCTATCACCAGCATTCCATTCCCCTCGGGAGTACTACCCTGTTCGGCCCGTGCTACAGCCTCCTCCTACAAGTTAGTTGTTTTTACGAGGTGGGGCACTAACCCGCCACCAACCCTTTTAGTCGCCTCTTACGACAAGCAGGGATACTGGGGGAGAATTCTTGAAAAACCCCCTACCCCCAGGGGGGGGTTAATCTTCATTAATTAAATAATAAATAGTTTTAAAAATCTGGATATTACAGGAATATGTAAAAAAGAAGGATATAAACAGGATTAAGAGAATAAGAACAGCAGCGAAGAAGGTCCCTAGCCTGACAGATCTCTCATACTGGGAATGGCTGGAAAAACTACACCTGCCTTCCTTAGAAGAAAGGAGAGAGAGGGACGATGTGATTACAGTGTTCAGGGCCAGGATGGGAGTAGAAAAAATTGAGAGAGATATGTTTGTTTGTGATGGGAGAGTAACAAGAGGACACGGAATGAAATTGAAAAAGCCAAGTTGTTCGAAGGATATCAAGAAATGTAGTTTCCATATAGATGCATAGACCTGTAGAATAGGCTGGACAAAGAGTTCTTCAGTCTAAAAACCTTAACAAGTTCAAAGCAAAATTTGACTTACTGAGAATCAGAGACGTGACCCCATGAGCATTGCTCATTTCCTGTATATCACAACTAGGTGAATACAACTAGGTAAATACATACATTGTCCAGGCAGGGCATATATCTCCATTGTTTTTGTAAGCCCTTCTTTTCACCACATGTTTTTCTTTTTTGGAGCCTTTTTGAGAAGAGGCTTGCATCCTTCTTAGTACATCATCTAGATGCTGTAATTGATAACAGGAGAAATAGCATGAGTCATGAAATTCATCCAACTTGAGTTGAAATAACTCACAGGGCACTGAAGCCCTCCCTATTGGGATTATGAACCTGTCCACTAATTTAATAAACACATTGTGGGAGAGGATATATATGATTTACACTCAGTTTTTAGAAAACAAGTGTCTCAAAAATTCTTTTCTTAGAAGTTGTGATGAATTATAAAGTTGTGATGAAGTATATCAGTTTGTGCATCAGTATATGCCATGGTTAAGCAGCAGAAACATTTTGAAATTTGGTATGCCATGGCCCCAGTGGGGGAACGGGGGGGCTGGGAGGTAGTGATCACTAGCTGTTAAGGTTCTGTCCATGTATCTGTTGTGATAGATTGTCTGGACCTTGAAAAAAAAAAAATCAATTTGACTTTGTGGGTTTTAGAGAGAGTTTTATGTGTGTTGGACTAGGGGGCAGTAATGTTAATGTTATTTATCACTCGTTTAAAGAACAATTTCCATAATGTCAGGCTGAATTCATATTTTGTAAGTCCACAAAGTCAAGATCTGTTCAGTCAAAATGGTTTAGTAATGAAATAACCACTGCAATAAAAGAGAGGAAGGTTGCATACAAGAGGGCTAGCAGCAGCCAGAACCTGAATAATTTGGACTCCTTCGAGACTTTCTGTAGGAGAGTGAAATCGCTGATAAAATTTGTTAAAAGAAATGGAGAAATCAGGTTGGCATCACGATGCAAAGAGAGCCCTAAAGAGTTTTCCAGCCACATAAATGGTAGGAAACTTTTCAAAGGTAATGTTGGACCATTTAAGGATCTGTCAAGTGTAATGCAAATCTCAGACCTGGATATGACTAGCACTCTAAAGAACTAATTTGCTCCAGTGTTTATGTTAGAAGATGCTCATGATGTGGCAAGATTAGTATTTGCCCATGAAAGTGAACATTTCATCATCCTCAGATGTACACCTGAGGAGATGACAAGAAAAATTTCACTGCCTAATATTTACAAGCCACCCAGTCCAGATAAAATTCTATCTAGAGTTCTTGAAGTGGTGCATAACTATGTAGCTCGTTTACTTGCAGAAATCTTAACAAATCACTGGAAACAGAAAGGCCAGAAAGCTGGAAGCTGGCAGCTGTGACCCCAATCTTTAAGCAAAAGGATCAGGAATGTTCTGAGGATTGCCGTCGAATTAACCCTGATCTCTATCATATTAACACTGTTTGGAATGACTGGAGGCAGGATAGTCAAATACAGGTATACTCTGGTTTAATGATCTATCTATCTATCTATTGCCAGACGCCTCAATCCCGAACGGGGTGGCCACAAACAAATCGCCTCCATGTCACTCTGTCCCCTCCCATTTCACTATTGCTAGGTGTAGCATCGTATATTGGGGTAGATTTAACATGTATAAAGACGCTTTTTTTGAGCCTTGGGTTTCCCCCCAACCAAGACCTAAACTCACCCAAATGAATCCAAAAACAAGTTTCTGCCTCACCTAAAGTCCCAAATAGCTGTAAAACAAGCTAAATTAAGCCTAAAAGCAGTTTATAACTCATCCAAACCCAGAAATAAAATATGAAATTCATCAAATATAAGTCTGGAAAAAATCAATCTTAGTAAACTGTAATCCAGAATGACAGTGTTCATCTCACCTATGACTAAAACACATCAGTATAAGTCTAAAAACAGTTTATAAATCAATCTGCACATAAAAATTTAAGTCTAAAGTATCATCAGAATCGTAAGACAAAATTAAACCCATCGTTAAACCAGGGTTTGGCCATCGTTAGGCGGGGTATGGTGGTAATTCTACCTCCATCGCAAAACCGGGGTTTTGCATCTAGGGGTACTGTATATCGGGATATACCTGTACCTGGAAAATCACAACCTGATTATGGACTCCCAGCATGGGTTAAGATGACATAGATTATGTGTAACCAAGTTACTTGAATTTTTCTGCATAATTTTGAGTGTGTATGACAGGAATAAAGTAGTAGACGTCCTTTGCTTTGTCTTTAAAAAGGCATTGAGTGAAGTGCCTCACCTCGGACTAATGTTAAAAGTTCATGCTCTTAGTATTTATAGGGAGATTACGTTCTGGATAGAAAGCTTGGTAATGGATAGGAAACGGCGGGTAGTGATCAACGGAATTTCTTCTAATTGGGCATCATTCATTTCTGAGTTTCACAAAGGTCAACCCTTAATCTGTTCTTGTTCATCATTTATATCAGTGACACAGATGTTGGGCTATACAATGCAACCTCAAAAATTCGGATGTCTAAAGTTCGGATACATCCAAAATTTAAATACCAAAATTTATGAAATAGGCCTTTCCATTTCCCAATATTAGCTCTGAATGACCACAGAAACTAGTATCTAAAATTGATGAATACACTTATTTGGTACTAACTGACCTAAGTAGCAAGCATCTCATCTATCTATCTATCAATTGCCAGACGCCATAATCCCGTAAAGGGTGGCCATTTGACTTTGAGTTATTTGTTTTACAGGGAGGGCACTAACCTTCCACCAACCCACTTGTTGACATGTAGGGAGCACGTATGGTTTGGTTATATGGTTACCACCCAGTGTTGTAAATGGTTTCTTGGCTTACAGGAAACCATTTGGTTTGTCACTCAATGTAAAGCCACCTGTAAAAGAAAGAAAAGCAATAAGAAGTGACAGGAAAGATGGGAAAAATAGGAAGAGAGGAGGGCAGGCACAGAAAAAGAATGAAAAAAGCTAAGGAAGAAGTAGGGAGCACTACATCAAGTGAGTGGATGATGGTCGCCACCACCTACCACTAAAGCGTCTCGTCACCCAAAATAAAAGTTTCCTCTCCTCCTCTTGGTCAAGAAGCTCATTATTTTTTGGTTCAGTTTAAACATTATTGTATTCAGATTTCACCATAATTATGACTTCAAAAAGTTTTACTGATTAGTGCAGTGCTGTGAAAAAGTATGCAACATAACAATCCAACCGCAGGTATGTAGTGTGTGCATGTGAGATGATTGTGATGATGGAAACACAACCATCTACGACATGAAAGCTTAGTAATACTGTAATCCCTCAGTTATCTGGACATCCAGTACCCAAATGATCCATTACCTGGATGCTGTGATCTGGCAGTATTAAGCCACTATACGTACATTTTTCCATTTTATCTGGACAAAATGATTGCATCCAAGTGGATATTAGGGCTGCAGCAACCATTTGTGCCGGCCCAGGTGGGAATAGCCTGGTAGTGCAGCACTGTCTGGCTCAGTAGTTCACTCAATATCTGCCAGAGACACCCTTGACCATTCCCAGTTTGTGTACATGTATGCGTGTTACAGTACAGATGTGTGCATATTTATGAGTGAGGGAAAGATTGTGTATGTGTACATAGGAGTGTGTGTGTATTTACCTAATTGTGATATACAGGAAATGAGCTACGCTCGTGAGGTCCCGTCTCTGTTTCTCAATAAGTCAAATTTTGCCTTAAACTCATTTAAGTTTTTAGACTGGACGATCTCTTTGTCCAGGCTATTCCACATGTCTATACATCTATACGGAAAACTATATTTCTTGATGTCCTTCGAGCAGCTTGGCTTCTTTAGTTTCATTCCGTGTCTTCTTGTTGCTCTCTCATCCCACACAAACAGATTTTCTCTGTCAATTTTATCTACTCCTATCATGGTCCTGAACACTGCAATCATGTCGCCCCTCTCTCTCCTTTCCTCTAAGGAAGGCAAATCCAGCCTTTCCAGCCTCTCTCTGTATGGCAAATCTGCCAGACTAGGGACCATCTTGGTTGCTGTTCTTTGTATTCTCTCTGTCTTGGTTATATCTTTCTTTTTGTGTGGGGACCACACTACTGCTGCATATTCTAACCTGGGCCGGATCATGGCCACTATCAATTTTTTCATCATCTCCTCATCCATGTAATGAAATGCCACTCTTATATTGGTCAAGAGTTTATATGTCTCTCTCACTATCTTATTTATGTGCTTTTCAGGTGACAAACTATCCTGGACCAGCACTCCCAAATCTTTCTCTTCTCTCGCTTTTCTAATTGGTTCATTACCCATCAAATAATTCAATGATGGCCTCTTGGTACTTTTACCCATTTCCAATATTTTACATTTTTTTGCGTTGAATTTCATTTCCCACATCCGGCTCCAATCATATATCCTATCCAGATCCTCCTGTAGCATTTTACAGTCCTCTTCAACCTCTACCTTTCTCAAGATCTTTGCATCATCAGCAAACAGGCTTTCATAGCTGTTCACTCCATCTACCATATCATTTACATAAATCAGGAACATTACTGGTGCCAACACCGAGCCCTGTGGGACACCACTTGTTACTTCCCTCCATCCAGATGTCCTGTCCTTTATTACTGTCCTCATTTGTCTGTCACTCAAAAAGTCTCTCATCCATTCCAGAGGCTTCCCTTCAGTCCTCCTATATGCTCTAATTTCCATAATAGTCTCTTGTGGGGTACTTTGTCGAAGGCCTTCTCCAGATCTAAGTACACACAATCCACCCAACCGTCTCTCTCCTGTAGCACGTCATTCGCCCTTGAGTAGAATCTCAACAAGTTAGAAACACATGACATTCCACTTCTGAATCCAAACTGACTTGCAGTCAAAATATTCATCTCTTCCAGATATTTTATCCATCTATCTTTCAGGATTCTCTCACACAATTTTGCAACCATGCTGGTTAGGGACACTGGTCTATAATTCAGGGGTTCTTCCTTGTGTCCTCCCTTATAGATTGGCACCACATTTGCCCTTTTCCATTCCCGAGGCACTTTTCCCTCTTCCAAGGAGCACACAATTAAATTGTGAATCTTATCCGCCAGTTGTTCTCTGCATTCCTTCAGTACCCAGTTAGAGATTCCATCTGGTCCTGGGGCCTTCCTTACATCTTGAGCTCCCAGTAATTTATACACTTCCTGCACTTCCACTTTTATATCTTTTATCAGTACATTTCTAATCACTCCCTCTCCTTCCACAAACTCCCTTTCCTTAGTGAAAAGTGATTGGAAACATTTGTTCATTACTTCAGCTTGCATTACTGCATCCTTGTAGACCTCTCCTTCTACTTTCAGTTTGGAGATTCCTTCCCTTTGCTTCAATTTGCCATTAACAAATCTATAAAACAATTTGGGTTCATCCTTACATTTGTCAATTATACCTTTTTAAAGTTCCTTTCTTCCTCTCCACATATTCTTGCATATTCATTTCTAGTTCTTTTATATTCTTCCTTTGTTCTGATATTACCTCTCTTTCTCCATTTGTTCCATGCCATGTCCCTCTCTTTTTTTGCTATTATACACCTTCTATTAAACCACACCTTTTTCCTGTTTTCTTTCCCACTTACTCTTGGCACATATTTTTCCACTCCCAAATTGTAGAGGTCTAAAAAGATATCCCACTTCCTCTGTATCTCTCTTGTTTCCCTGAATTTTCTCCAGTCTGCATTTTCAATTTTTTTTTCCAATTCTGCAAAGTTTGTTTTCCCAAAGTTGTATCTTCCTTGCCTATAAAGCTCATCTCTTGGCACCACGTTCCCTATTATCATCTGGAGCTCAGTGACCACATGATCACTTTTTCCTATAGGACACAGATAATTTAATGATTCAATTACATCAGGTTCTTTGGATAGTAGCAAATCTAATTTTGCTGGTGTGTCATCACCTCTGAATCGTGTCTCTTCTTTAACCCACTGTGTCATTACATTATTCATTGCTATATTTAACAATTTAGTGCTCCACGAATCTTCGTTGCCTCCCGAGTCCCATTCCTCCCAGTTCACCTCTTTACAATTAAAGTCACCCATTAGGATTATATTGTTGCTTTTCTCGATCACTTTCTGTAGATAACTAACCATGTCTGACAACATCTCCTGGTATTCAACGTCATTCCATGCTCTTGTCTTAGGGGGAACATATACCACTGCCATATCTCTCTTACCATTCTCCCCAGTTTCTAATTTCAAGTTTATGGCTTCGGCCCTGCCCTCTGCCATTTCCACAGTATCTACGTTTATACTGTCCTTCACTGCTATCATCACTCCTCCTCCCATTTTTTCTTTTCTGTCTCTTCTCCACAATTTGTATTTCCCACCTCCCATATGAATATCAATATCTTCTTTCAATTTAGTCTCTACAAAGCACATAACATCAGGTTCGTGTGCCCTCAAAAAATCACTGATTTCTAATCTCGCCGATATTACTCCATCAATGTTTGTGTACGCCACTTTCAAACTTTTTTCATCTTTTTTATACTCTCGTCTCTCCTTCCTTCCGTCGGTACCACTTTCTCAATTTCTGGTCCATAACTCTCCAATAGAACTCTGTCTTCTCTTTCTCCGTTCGTTTTTTATCTTTGCTTCCTTTACTAACTCCTTTAATTTAGCTCTTTCCTCATCATTTGCAGCTGTCCTAATCCAAACATTTTTAAACCCCTCTTTCTCTGACAATTTCCACATTCTACTTATGATTTCATTCACTATTACTTGGGACTTAAACTTTACTTTCAAGGGCCTTGCTCCACCATCCTCGTACTTTCCTAACCTAAACACTTCTTCAATCTCTTCTTGGGCTTCATTGTTTCCTTCCATAACCAGTGATATTATTTCTTTAGCCTTGCTCAGTTCCTCTCTCTCTCTCTTTCAGATCTTACTGTCATTCGTTTTTCTTTTATTCCTGAAATTATCACACATTTTTTCTTGTCTGCTACATCCCTGACCAAAGATTCTCTACTTCTTAGTACTCTAACCACTTCCTTCTCCACTTTTTCTGTATTTTGTTGTTCTGTGATTTCCTTCAAATTTACATTTCCTTCCTCCTGTATTTTCTTCCACCCCTTATGTTGCTCCTTGATTTCCTGAATATGCTCATCTTGCCTCCTCGATTTTGATTCATATTCATCTAGTTTACTTTTTATTCTGTCCCTTTCTTCTTCCAACCTCTTATTCTCCCTCTTCAACTGTTTTATTTCATTTGATGCGGATTCGTTATTCGCCTTTAATTCTGTAACTTCTTTTTCTTGTTCCTCACTACGTGTGCTAACTTTTTCCAGCCTATTCTGTAGGACTTTGATCTCTCTCTCTTGCTCTATGGTCTGTTCCTGCAGCTGCTTAATTACTTCCCATACCTTTTTTAGCTCCTGGACATTCCTCTCCGCCGTTTTCTCTACTCCTGCTACTCTTGTTTCTTGCAGCTTATCACTTCCTTTGCCTACATTTAGCTCGGAGAAGCCCACAAATTCCCCCTCGTCAGTTGTAAACAATTTTCCGTCTCTCTCCGCCATGATACAACCATATGGAAACTTTCTTTTTCACTTTGTCTTGTATTTTTAGGGCCGAAACTTGCGTTTTTTTTAAATAATATCCGACGGGACCGCCACTCACGCATTCAACCACATAATCACAATAGGCTACCTCCTTTTCGCTGCTAGTTCTGCGATTATTTCCCCTTGATCCAGGAGCAGCTCCGTCTCTCTTCCTCTACGACCCGTGTATGTGTGTGTGTGTGTGTGTGTGCATGTGAGTATTTACCTATTTGTGTTTACCTATTGGTAGTATACAGGAATTGAGCTAAGCTCAAGTTGTCCTGTCTCCATATCAACATTTATCTAATCTTGTTTTAAACATATGAATGTTTTTTGCCTGCACCACCTCTTCATCTAAGTCATTCCAAATACTTATGCTTCTGTTCGGGAAACTGAACCTTTTGAGATCATTAAGGCATCTACTTTTTCTCAACTTGAACTCATGACCTCTTGTTCTTCCATCATCCAACACAAAAAGATCCTCTCTATCCACCCTTTCCAATTCTCTTACATTTCTAAATATCGTGATCAAGTCATCTCTTTCCCTTCTCTCGCGCAGTGTTGATGACTTCAGTTTTTCCAACCTCTCCTCGTAGGTGAGTTCCCTTAAACATGGTATCATCCTCGTTGCCATCTGTTGAACCCTCTCGAGTTTATCAATATGCTTCTTCAAGTGAGGTGACCATACCACAGCCACATACTCAAGTCTTGGTCTTATCTTGGTCACTATCAACTCCCTCAACATTTCCTCATCCATATAATTAAAAGCCACTCTCATGTTAGTCAGTAATATGTAGGTTCCTCCAGTGATTGTGTTTATATGCTTTTCTGGTGACAAGTCATCCTGAATAATCACTCCCAAGTTTTTTCATCCTTTCTTTTGCTAATTATCTCATTGCCCATTTTATATGTCCAGTGCAGTCTTTTTTCACTTATTCCCATTTCTAATGCATGACACTTCTTGACATTAAAATCCATTTTCCGAGTCTGGCTTCAGCTGTGAAGTTTGTCCAAGTCCTCCAGTTTTTTACAACTATCAGTGCATTTAATATGTTTCATAATTTTAGCATCATCTGCGAGCATACTCATGTAACTATTCAAACACCCAATCAGCACTTCTAATTTGTAAGTGTTATAGATTTTATCACCATACAGGTTCATACACACCTTAATTATCTGAAATCCAGTCAAATTTTTTTTGTTTAATTTCTATCTATCTATCTATTGCTAGACGCCTCAATCCCGCACAGGGTGGCCACAAACAGGTCTCCTCCATGTCGCTGTGTCCCCCACCATTTCACCACCCTGCTCCCAACTCACACCCCCTTTCTCATGTTCCTCTCCACTGCATCCCTCCATCTCATCCTCGGCCTCCCCCTCCCTCTTGCCCCCTCCACCTCACTCACATACACTCTCCTCATCAGTCTTTCACTCTCCATCCTCTCCACGTGCCCAAACCACCTTAACGTGTTTCTCCTAATGCTCCCTATCACTAGGAGAAACACGTTAAGGTGGTTTTGGCATGTGGAGAGGATGTTTAATTTCACTTATAAAAAAATCCTAATTCAGATCAGAAACGCGCTGAAGGTAGCGGAAATGTGTCTCCTTTAGCTCAGCAACTTGCCTTTAGCAGACTTCTACTTTGTATAAATGTTATTTTAACATGCAGATACATTTATTTGCACTGAAAATCATTATTTGTGCAAAACAGAAGTTTGTCAGGCTGTGTTGGCGATCTAAAGTAGAAATACTCGCATACCTTAGCACTTTCTCGCTTTGAATCCTAATTTTCTATTAATAGTTAAATTAAGCACATTTTTTTTTTTTTACTGAATTTCAGATAATCAGGTGTGTATGAACCTATAAGGTGAAGAAGATAATATTTTCACAACAGTAAAGACTGCATTCTAGCACTGGGAACTTCCGACGAGCAGCCAGCCACCACTGCTTTCAGTTATTTCCTCATTGGCTGGTACACAGAGGAATTTTTTCCCTGGTGTGCTTTTGTCTATGCACTTACACATTGGAACGAATCACTAGCAATTATTCCTCGCCATTGGGCATTCTTAGAGGTCAGAAATAAGCACAGTGTATGTATGCTGTACGTAAACAAAGTCAGCTATGCTGCCTCAGTGTGAGAAGTGACGTCACGGCCAATCAGAGGTCGTTTCAGAGTCACATGATTTTTCAGCCACTTATATATTATTTTTTCATGTATCTGCACATTTTTTGGGGGAAAAATGGTTGACATAGTAATTTTCTGTGTATTTTTTACCAATACGAGTATGTTGCTTAAAAAAAATTTTGACTGGAAACTCGTCTGTTGGTGCCAGCACTGAGCCACGTGGATCTCCGCTAGTCACTTCCCTCCATGATGAGTAATTTCCCCTTAATACTGCTCTCATTTCCCTTTTTCTGAGAAAATCCTACATCCAGCTGTACAGATTGCCTTGGATACCTCTTTGATGGTACAGTTTCCATAGAAGCCTTTGGTGTGGTACTCTGTTAAATCCTTTCTTGAAATCTAAATAGATACTGTCCACCTATCCTTCTCTTTTCTGTAATGTTTCTGTATCTCTTTGATAGTAGCTTAATTGATTAGTAAAACATGATTTTCCCTTTCTAAAAGTGAACTGCCTCACTGTTGTCATACTGTGTTTTTTTATATGTTTTACCCAAACTTTTCTTATCAGCTTTTCTGGTAGTCGACCCTCGATTCTGCAGACCCCGAATCAACGGATTTTAGGAGCAAAGGACAATATCTGCTGGCAGAGAATCACTCCAGACACCAGTCACTTTTTTTTTCTTCTTTTTTTTTTCAGGTACACTCACAATCAGTAATTTCTGCTCAGTGGTGCCCCCTTTGTTCCCCTGTATACTCAGGGAAGATGGGAGAGGGTGACGAAATGAGCTCCACCTGCCTCTCCCCCAGTTCCCAATCCTCCCCCATACCCCTACCCCAGTTCCCATTCCTCCCCCATACCCCTACCCCAGTTCCCAATCCTCCCCCATACCCCTACCCCAGTTCCCAATCCTCCCCCATACCCATACCCCACCCAGCCCCCCACTCGTCATTCTTAACTGGCAGTTACATCTCAAGCTAACCCCATACTTTACACTCATAGCGACATTATTAATGCACAAACAAAACACTAGGACATGTAAAAAGTATATAATATAACTATGAATGCTGCAGCTAGAAATTAAAGCATTATAATGTTGGCAATAAAAAACGTTGACAACGGCCATATCAGGCCTTGGGTACTTGCGTTCGCTTGCATGCGTACATGTCTGTCTGTGTGTTTGGGTGTCTGTATCTGTGTATGTGTGTGTGTGTGTGTGTCAGTGTGTGCATATTTTTGTTTGTGTGTGTGTGTGTGTGTGTGTGTGTCAGTGTGTGCATGTTTGTGTGTGTATTTACCTAATTGTATTTACCTAATTTTGATATACAGGAAATGAGCTACACTCGTGGGGTCCCGTCTCTTTCTCAGTAAGTCAAATTTAGCTTTAAATTCGTTTAAGTTTTTAGACTGGATGATCTCTTTGTCCAGTCTATTCCACAGGTCTATGCATCAGTACGGAAGACTATATTTCTTGATGTCCTTCAAGCAGCGTGGCTTCTTCAGTTTCAGTCCATGTCCTCTTGTTGCTCTCTTATCCCATACAAACAGATCTTCTCTATCAATTTTATCTACTCCCATCATGGTCCTGAACACTGCAAACATGTCTCTCCTCTCTCTCCTTTCCTCTAAGGTTGGCAAATCCAGCCTTTTTAGCCTCTCACTGTATGACAGATCTGCCAGACTGGGGACCATCTTAGTTGCCGTTCATTGTATTCTCTCAATCTTGTTTATATCTTTCTTTTTGTTTGGGGACCACACTACTGCTGCATATTCTAACTTGGGGCGGATCGTGGCCACTATCAGTTTTTCATCATCTCTTCATTCATGTAATTAAATGCCACTCTTATGTTGTGTGTGTATGTGTGTCTTTCTGTCAGTGTGTGCATGTTTTTGTTTGTTTGTCTTAGTTTCTGTGTGTGTGTGTGTGTGTGTGTATATGTGTGTGTGTGTGTGTGTGTGTGTCTGTCTGTCAGTGTGTGCATGTTTGTGTGTGTGTGTGTGTATGTGTGTGTTTCTTTCTGGCAGTGTTCGTTTTGTTTTTGAAGGCTCCAACATGCTTGCATGCATCGGCCATGGTCACCTTAATGGCAGCTCTCCATGCTGCTCGATTTTTGGCAGCCTCCTTGTTCAGTCCCCTAACCCTTAAGTCACACTTAATGACCTCATCCCATGTCTTTCTCGGTCTGCCCCTCCCAACCCCTCCCCCAATATTAACACTTCTCACCCTCTGCACCCAATTATCATCCCCCATCCTCTCCACATGTCCAAACCACCTCAGCGTACCTCTCCTCATCACAACACCAATACACTCCAGTCCCATCCTACCTCTCAACTCTTCCATCGTAACCCCCCCCCAGGCCTTGCATGCAGGGACGCACTGCACATCCACCTAATCATTGTCATTTCTGTACGTTTAAACCTGCTAATATCCTCTTCCTTTACTGCCCAGGTCTCACAACCATACAGCGTCACACTCCTAACACATCCTGCATACAAAGACCCCTTAGCACGTAAGGAGAGTCCTCTCAATGTCAGGATTGGCAACAGCTCCCTGAACTTCTTCCAAACACTTCTCACCCTAGCACCCGAGCTAACTCCAGCCCCACCTCTGGCACATAACATGTCTCCCAAATAACAAAACTCCTCCACACACTCAGAGACTCACCAGCAAGTTCACGCCTAACAATCTCCACCTGCTCTCCCCGACACGCCGCACACATGAAATCAGCATCATCTCGCAGTCTACCTCTAATACCACTACATCTCTTGTGCACCCATTTATCACAAACACTACACAAGATGGAATTGCTTCCCACACCCCTGTGGCAAACTGCACATGGCCACTCTCCCTCTCCTCTGATTGTACCACCACCAACCCTAGATATCACCACTTTTGTTTTATCTCCATTTACCCTTAAGCCCTTGTGCCCCATACCATCTCTCCACTTCTTAAATCTTTCCTCTGCCTCCTTTTCATTCTCTGCAATCAACACCAAATCATCAGCATACATCTCCCACGAGAGTCCATCTCTGAAGTCACGTGAGAGGGCTTCAAGCACCATGATAAACAACAAGAGACTCAAAACTGACCCCTGATGCACACCAACATTCATGGAAAACTCATCACTCAAAACTCCATTACTCTTACCTGGGTGCGAGCACCCACGTACATGGCCATATCCACCCTAACCAGCCACTCTTCCAACCCTAGCTTTCTCATTGCCCACTTCACCACCTCTCTAGGGACTCTGTCAAGGGCCTTTTCCAAATCAACAAAAACTAAATACAATTCCCTTTTCTTTCCAATATATTTTTCCTGAAGCTGTCGAACAATAAATATGGCATCAGTGGTCCTCCTGCCTGGCATGAGCCCAAACTGCATCTCATCGATATTCACACTTTCTCTAATCATACCTTCTGGAACTCTCTCCATTACTTTCTTTATCTGATCTAAGAGCTTTATACCTCTGTAATTTCCCCTTTCCAGGGCATCACCCTTCCCTTTGTACACATTTACAATTACACTCCAGCCAATCATGTGGGACAACACACTCATATATAATCATGTTTATCAGGTCAGTGACTAACCTCACCCCAGTATCTCCTGAGGCCTTCAATATTTCGTCAGTCAACCCAGACACACCTGCCGCCTTCCCCACCCACATCTTGTCTATTGCCTCACTCACAGTAGCAGCATCAATCAAAGGCCAAGGGCCAAACACTGGATCTGGTGGCTCCAAACCTTCCCTATCCTAATCAATCTCCTCATTCAACAACTGGCTATAATGCTCTCTCCATGCATCTTTAATATCCCCACTCTTCACCACTACCCTTCCTTCATCATTCTTCACACACTGCTCACCTACAATGTCCCAATTATCCCTCTCCACCTGATTTGCCACCCTAAAAATCATATTTTTCCTTTCTCAATGATTTAGATTATCAAGTAAAAGTCTCTGTGGCTCAGACTTCGCCCTGTATACCTCTCTTCTAGCCATGCGCTTGGCAGCCAAGTACTCCTCCCTGTTACCACCCTTCTTCCATTCCCGGAAAAGCCTTCTTTTCTCCTTAACTGTGGCTACTACACCCTCATCCCACCACCAGGTTACTTTATGTCTTGGTGGGCCTCTTGCGTGTGTGTGTGTGTGTATTTACCTAATTGTATTTGCCTAATTGTGATATACAGGAAATGAGCTACACTCGTGGGGTCCCGTCTCTGTTTCTCAATAAGTCAAATTTAGCTTTAAATTCGTTTAAGTTTTTAGACTGGACGATCTCTTTGTCCAGTCTGTTCCACAGGTCTATGCATCTATACGGAAAACTATATTTCTTGATGTCCTTCAAGCAGCGCGGCTTCTTCAGTTTCAGTCCATGTCCTCTTGTTGCTCTCTTATCCCATAAAAACAGATCTTCTCTATCAATTTTATCTACTCCCATCATGGTCCTGAACACTGCAATCATGTCACTCCTCTCTCTCCTTTCCTCTAGGGATGGCAATTCCAGCCTTTCTAGCCTCTCACTATATGACAGATCTGCCAAACTGGGGACCATCTTGGTTGCTGTTCTTTGTATTCTCTCGATCTTGTTTATATCTTTCTTTTTGTGTGGGGACCACACTACTGCCGCATATTCTAACCTGGGGCGGATCATGGCCACTATCAGTTTTTTCATCATCTCTCCATTCATGTAATGAAATGCCACTCTTATGTTGGTCAAGAGTTTATATGTCTCTCTAACTATCTTGTTGATGTGTTTTTCAGGTGACAAACTATCCTGGACCAGCACTCCTAAATCTTTCTCTTCTCTCGCTTTTGTGATTGGTTCATTACCCATCATATAATTCAGTGATGGTCTCTTCGTGCTTTTACCCATTTCCAATATTTTACATTTTTTTGCGTTGAATTTCATTTCCCACATCTGGCTCCAGTCATGTATCCTATCCAGATCCTCCTGCAGCATTTTACAGTCCCCTTCAACCTCTACCTTCCTCAAGATCTTTGCATCATCAGCAAACAGACTTGCATAACTGTTCACTCCATCTACCATATCATTTATGTAAATCAGGAACAATACTGGCGCCAACACCGAGCCCTGTGGGACACCACTTGTTACTTCTCTCCATCCAGACATCCTGTCCTTTATTACTGTCCTCATTTGTCTGTCTCTCAGAAAGTCTTTCATCCATTCCAGGAGGTTACCCTTCAGTCCTCCTATATGCTCTGATTTCCACATTAGTCTCTTATGGGGTACCTTGTCAAAGGCCTTCTCCAAATCTAGATATAAACAGTCCACCCAACCGTCTCTCTCCTGCAGCACATCAATCGCTCTTGAGTAAAAGCTCAACAAGTTGGAAACACATGACCTTCCACTTCTAAATCCAAATTGACTTTCAGTCAAAATATTCATCTCTTCCAGATATTTTATCCACCTATCTTTCAGAACCTTCTCGCACAATTTTGCAACCATGCTGGTTAGGGACACTGGTCTATAGTTCAGGGGTTCTTCCTTGTTTCCTCCCTTGTAAATTGGTACCACATTTGCTCTCTTCCATTCCCGAGGCACTTTCCCTTCCAGCGAACACAAAATTAAACTGTGAATCGTATCTGCCAGTTGGTCTCTGCATTCCTTCAGTACCCAATTTGAAATTCCATCTGGTCCTGGGGCTTTCCTTACATCTTGAGTTTCCA
>JAGKTI010018318.1:0-17800 GCA_018397915.1 Birgus latro | reverse complement strand
ATGTCTACCAATGGCCCTTGGGTGGATTCGATCCTCCGACCCTACGGCCAGAGCGGAGCGCTCTAACCCACTGAGCCTCGATTTTCTGACATACCGATACTAGAGACTTCTCCCCTGGCACACCGTACATAACCTAACTCTCTCATCGTGTCGCCGAGTGAACACCTCGAGTTGTGCTCCTCAGTTCTCAGTATTTTATACTGGATCAAAGTTATCAACAACGTCTTAATGCAGCAACAAAAGATTTAGTGTGCTGGTACATCGTTCAATTGAATATAGAACTTTAAGTTCCCAAATCTGGCTGTAATTCTTACTGAAAAAGGATATGGATAATTCTGGCACTACTGCGACACTTTGTTGATTATACAACAGTGACAGTATCGAGCCAGTGAAACTATATTATATTATCAAGATGGATCGTGAGGAAATCTTAATTTTTCTTGACAATCAACGTAAGTAATTCACTGATGCTCTTGACAGAGTGCAGAGGAATTTTACGACGACTCAGGAAGATCATGAAAAGATAATGTTTGATATTATAACACATTTGGATCACTAAAGCAAATCTTGGTGAAATAAGTACTAAACTAAATTAAGCCAACCTAGAAGGAAAAAATTGTTTATCAAAGGTTGCTAGTGGACCATGAGGTGTATAATCAGTTCACTAGCAACATTAATTTAATAACCTCGCTTTGTCTTCCGTATCTCCCTGTTTACATCCCTATTCAGAATCGCGTACCGGTTACGTAAGTGCTCCTCTCCACATTTTATTTTTCTAAACATCCCTTTCCTTCGGCCTATGAGAGATTATTATCTGTTGTTTAACCATCTTAGTTTGATTATTCGTTTCAAACAGTTTTGAAGGGATATATCTATGTTGGTCTGTGTGTATTATATTTATTAATTCATCATATTTCTCACTGCCGAACGACTGCTTGGTATCAGACCTGAGTTAATCTCGGTCACCTGAACAACACTCTCACCTATATCCTTCCCTCACCAGTGACCTGGTGCACATTCCCTTCCATTTCCAGCCCCTCACGTATGACCTGGAGTTCCCCACTGACCTGACTTTCCTTAAATTAACTAGTTTCCTCATGGCATATACGGTTCTAAAATAAGCTCTTACTCCAACGATATCTCCTAGACGAAAATTAATTGCGGTCGAGGGGTTTTTAGTAGAGCAGACATCCCAAATAATTTTGAACATAATTTCTTCATGATCGCTATTACCAAGTCGTCCACCAACTTCTAAATCGCTAATGACGTTTTCTTGATTACATTAAACCAAATCTAGTATATTATTACCTCTGATGGGTTCCCTGATATGCTGAAAAGGAAAATTATCCTGTACTACTTATAGAAATTCCTCTCACTCTTCATCCCCTGTCTGATTTCGCCAATCTATCCTTGGCAGATTAAGATCCCCTACAATTATTTCTTAGCTGGGCTGTGATCCTTTCCTAATTTCCTCCCATAAGTATTTACTATCCGCTCTATTTAATTTTGGAGATCTATAAATAGCTCCAAAGACTAATTCCTCCCTGTTATTACTAATTTTATCCCAGACATTTTCCGTGTCCCTATTTGCTTTAGTGACGGCTTTTTTTTGTAATAGTTTAATGGATCTTTTACATAAATACCTACCACACACCCCTTTCTTCCCAAACAGCTGGACACAAAAATATTATAGCCCTTTGTCTGATATTCTGCTAAAAATTCTCGAGGGTCTTTATTCATCCAGGTTTCACTAAGAATGGCAATGTCTCTTTTCTCTGTACAAATCAAAACCCTCAGTTCACCCCTTTTCTTACGTAAACTCCTGCTGTTTGTGTAGTACACATTCATATTATTACGAGTAGTTATACCTCTACTTTGGGATTTACTTTGGTTTTGTTAACAACTGAGAAGCTCTTTACTAATATACTATCACTTATCGCTCCTCTATCATTGTTTGTTCTGGCCTCTATCATCCCTGCTCATTTTGAGGTACCTGAGTGGATGTATTTCACTAATCACTAAACTGTTCTTATTCCAGCAATTTTCAGCCTCGAAGAAAAACCCTCCCATTTCTTATCTATCATTCTAGCCAAAACAGTAAGTTGTTGCCTACTAAGATGAGTCCCATCCCAACTATATATGGGACTCCGTCCATAAAACCTGTCCCAGCTGTCTACGAAAGGTATTACATCAACTTAGCAATATCTTTTAAGGCGGCAATTAAAACCTATCGTCCAGCTCAATCATTCCCTCCCAACTCCCCTCCTAGGCAAAACACCGAGTATACTACAGGGGTCCCTCCCCTCTCCCTAACCTTGTCCAACATATCCTTGTACTGCTGCCACAGAACCTTACTCCTACGTCTACGAATATCTTTGTCTCCTACGCTGAGGAACACAGTAGGTTCATCTCCACTTTCCTTCACGATATTACCCACCCTGACTCCAGAGACACACATCTTTAGTGGGTGAAGTATACACTGCTCTATTTAAATATCTTAACTGGGAGTCTTGAACTATGACAACATTTGTCTTACATTCCTTGGTTTCAGGATACCTACATGAAGTATTCTCGCCATCCTCCTCCTCCTGTACTTCCCTCTCAGCCCGCCCTTCACATTCGTCATGTAACGTGTCTAATGCATCTGTGGCTTTTGTTTCCTCTTGCTTCTTAAGGGTGAACTTTGTTGCACCTTTGTGAACAAGTGTCCAACCTTCAACCTTTTTCTCTCTCTCCTGCAAGATCTCCAACAATTCTCTCACGTGTGACTTCTGCCTGAGAACATGTGCTTCCCGTTTTAATTTGAGAAGTTCTTCCTTTAGCTCAAGGTAGTCCTTCTCAAAACTTGCAGCAGGGACACAACTCTCTGTGGAGGAAGCCATCACGCACAGAAATACTAGAACACACTAGCACAATATAACCACAGGTGACTAGAACACACTGGCACAACACTATCACAGGTCACTACAACACACTGGCACAACACTATCACAGGTAACTACAACACACTGACACAACACTATCACAGGTAACTACAACACACTGACACAACACTATCACAGTTGGTTCAACACACTAACACAACACTGTCACAGGTCACTAGCACAACACTATCACAGGTCACTACAAATCATTAGCACAACACCATCACAGGTAAGTACAACACATTAGCACAACACCATCACAGGTCACTATATTCACTGACACCTCTCTCAACAGGCAGATACAGCTAGGTAAATTAGGAACGCCAGGAGACGTCTGAACAAACTGAGCTCACGTGAGCGACTCCACTGACCTCATTTGAGTGACTGCCTGACCTCACGTTTCAAACTAGATAAACTCCGTTATAACAAGGAAACATGTAGAAATTGGTTTGGCAACAGAGTAGTGGACAAACGAAATAAGCTGCCTAGTGATGTAATTGCTGTCTCTTCAAATTGAGAGTTTCAAACAAAGGCTAGATAAGCATGTAACAAGTAAGGGGTTGGCATTAAAAAAAAAAAATCTTCTTATATCCAATACTAATTCATTCTTTTTCATTTTCAGTTTACACTATGATAGTCTCTTTCTCTCCTTTCACACTTCCCTGCAAAATGTCCACGCCAGTTTTTCTATAATGCATGGGGTTCCTTCTGCTTTTTTCCTTTCGGCTTAGGCTGGAAGGTTTGGAGGGCGGGGGAGAGCGTTCTTCTTTGCCATCCTTATCTCATTCTTGTAGTTCAGTTACTGTTTTAAGAGCTGCCTTGCATGGGCCAACTAGCCTACTGAAGTTATCCTCTCTTATGTTCTTATGTTCAAAGACAAGCTGCCACCCTTTACCGGATTATGGCGTCTGGCTATAGATAGCTAGATAGATAGATTTACTATTTCTACTGGTTTGTCTGTCTAACTATTGCCCAACCTCTCAGAATGATTTAGTTGTTAGTCTACATCTTGCCTCTCTTAGACCCAATCAAACCTTCTATAGACTCTGCCATCCCGCCTCGTTTTTCAAGCTCCCGGACACACTCCATTACCTGTACAAGCTGCAAGTAATTTCCACAGTTATCTACGTCCTTGTCCAATAAGAGGCATCGTTACACAAGCGTTCGATGAAACTGCTCCTGATCGACTTTTCCTCAATGCTTGCCAGTATTTGATATATTTCTTAGGTATGAAGAAACTGGAGTTCAGATATTTTACTTTTGGGAAAAAGGGAAATCAGTCGAATGCAACTCCAGTGAATGCTAACCAGAAAGTAATTGATAGTTTTTAAATAAGTACATAAAATGCTGTTTTTAAATAACTCTTTGTGAGTTTCAGCTAACAAGATTTACGATGTTTCTACCCGTGCCCGATGCCTCCCTTGGTTTTGTCGGTAGTGTATGCGTTTATCAATCATCCTCACTGCTTTCGATGCCATCCATAGCATACATTTAAGAACGTGCAGTAGTATGTCCCGTCAAAGGTTCTGGAATGTTCGTTTCCTGTCCAGGATTGCTTGATAGCAAATACAGAATTTTGAAAGAGAATATGCAGACATTTGACACAAAAATACAGCAATTCCCAACACCAAATTTACACATGTAGTTCACAACCTAGGATTCGAAAATCTTCCATTAGTGTACCCGTGTGTGAAGTAATGAGCAGGGTGGGGCACTTGTCCCGAGACAGAAAAGTTATCATTATTATTATTATTTTAACCACAAGAATCAGGTTCCTTTCAAGAACTGTAAACCACGGTTTAAACGTATTAAGTGCTGCTCCCTTCTTACGACAGACATCTGTAAGCTTTACGCTGAGAGAGTTCAAATGGACGCAGTTAGGCGCTTTCCTTAGTTTGAAAGTGCGCATTTTTCATAATTTCAGAGAAATGCTGCAAGTATAAATAGCAAAACGTCAAACTCGCACATTTCAGTATGTTCCTGAGAGAATAACCAAAAAGGCGTATATAGGTTAGAAAAACTAAAAAGATAGTGTTTACATATGAGAACATAAAACGGAGCAGTCAAAGGATTTACCGCTTAATACAAGGCGTCTGACCTAAATTGAATAAAGTCATCTGGCAACAGCAGTAACAAATTTATTAACTTCATCATACTTACACGATTTATGGAGAGTCCTAGGCTTGAGCGAAATCGTTGAGCGTTATCAAAAATAACAACAATGTCATCGATCTCAAGAGGTAACGGAATATTGTTTTAACCCTTCACTACGAGAGATCTCTTTTCCAAGCTGAATGTAGTCGTATGCACCAGCAAGAATAAAATAAGGAGGAGGTCATCGCACAGAAGAGCCACTGTCTCTAAACCCCCCACTGAGAGACCCTTCAATAGTTGACTAAACTCGTCTGACGGTAATAAGGATACACTAAAACGATCGCCGTCGTACTGAACAGGTGAAGCACACAAGGGAGAAAAAATACAGAGAAGAATATTGTAATTTTACACTGAGGTAGTTAAAGAAAGAATGGAAAACACACTGACTAACTAGAAACCATCAAAGAGTGCATACATTAGCCAACGCCAATATGTTTTAAGATATATACTATATATTAACCTCCGTCGAATACCGCTGTCAGAAGTAATTAATTCAGTGGTTTCAGTCTGCCCTTGTTACACAGTCTGAGAGATTGCATACCTCTGCCACTGCAAATGGAGTGTATAATTTTTCCTGCATCCAGATCCAGATCCACCTCAAAATCTCATAAATTTCTCCTTTTCCCAGTGCCCATTCATCCACCAGAGTTCATTGATATCCTATAGCGAAAATTAGGTGTCAAGTTGTTGAAGAGAGAGAGAGAGAGAGAGAGAGAGAGAGAGAGAGAAGGAGGGGGCTTTTAATGGTAATATTTTGGCTCATTGTCTCAAATTAGAGCCCCTAATAGTTTAATGGCAAAGTGGGTAGCCTGCCTCACAGTAAGATTATCGTCTAAACACCTAGCAATTATTTATTTATTTATTTATTTTCACAGTATTAGGCCTACTCTTTGAGACATGTTGACTTTCAGATGCATTAATGCGTCCAAAAGTTAATGTTTCTTTTTTTCAAGGAAATATTTCTACAGTTACTGCATTTTAATATTAACATTCCTGCTTTACGTATAATCTTCCCATTTCATTTTAACTTCATTCTGCCACTAAGTACGTTACACAGCCCCAGTCACAGATGGTTGCAACTCTAGACAACAATTCTTGTGTATACTCGTTTTACTCTCTAACCTGCTCTAAAATTGTCACCTCTCCATCTTGAATGCTTAGACATAGCAAAAGCTTGTTGCTCGAATATGATGCTAGTCACGAAGTTCTTTGGAAACAGTGCAAAATAATAGTGTTGTCTTTTTCATCCAATAAACTGAACAACGTGATATAAACAGCAAAACGACGATAATCTTGACCAAGTTTAAAGTAAAAACAGTATAGTCACCCAATTTCATAATTTTTATTCTGTATGTACGTACGCCTTTTATTTCTTCTTTCATCCTACATAATTTCCAGTTTCATTCCAGCTTCCTAAAGTCATCCTATTTTATTCCGCCTTATTCCAGCGTTACATGTACTAATCCTGAGAGAGAGAGAGAGAGAGAGAGAGAGACTTCAGTTAATCAAGCACAGTCTTTCTGATCAAGAAGACCGATCATCGACAGACAAGCAACTGCCCCTGTAAGGCAGTCCCGTGCAATGAAACGAAGTTCCCTTGCGGCTGACAAGCGCGAGGAAAAGTGTGAAAGATTGGTTCCCTGGACGTCACATTTGTGTCTATCCATCCAGTTACCAGGGGCACCATAGTAGGTTTCATGACATTCCTTTTTCTGGCTATAGGGTTACCACCTAGAGTCGGCAATAGTTTACTTGGTTACAGGAAACCATCTTTTAGAATAATAATAAGAAATGACATGAGGGAAAAAGAGTAACAGGAAGAGATAACGTCGCCAAGGCAGGTACAGCATGTTGATGTGTTCGGTGAGTGAAACAATGCTTATATCGCCTATATTATTGCGTGAAAACCAATATATTCTTGTACTACATATAAATTCATACCAAATGAACAAATATCTACCTATTCTGAGTGGTTTGCAATAGTTACCACCACCATAGAAAACGTGACAGCAGCAGCATGGCTCTAGAGAAGACGGTACCAGGTGTTCAAAGGGACACATGTATAACTCATAAACTCGGGTGAGCACTTTTTTTTCCAATGTTTCCCATAAAAAGCGGAGGTTTGAGCCAAAAAAAAAAAAGAGTTAAAAAATCTGCTGGGATTGGGGGGGATCACTGGAGAAAAATCGGCTGGGACAGGACGGGTTAAAAACGTAATATTGGCAAAGTGGCCTGTACCACCCCTGCATAAGTACCACCATCTTATGCGTGGGGTTCGTCGGCCACTTGCCGTTTGCTTCCACTTACTGACTCAGGAGCTTAGTGTGAACCTCTGTGACTCCGACAAGTTGGTAATTAAAAATATAGCTCCTAGGGAGCCACCCATCTTTGACGTTGATACTCATGACTCCCAGCACCAAAGACCAAGGCACCAGAGGTGGAGGTCCGCCACATGTTCCATAACATCACATCGTTCGTCATTTGGTCCACCAATTGTACACCAGTGGCTTCAAGCTGAGTGAATGTGAGTGCTCATGTGTAGTCGACGGAATGTGCCCTGAGCGGTTGCTAGCTCATACATCTTTGTTTACCACTGAACTTCGTGCTATCGACAAAACAATAGACTCTTGAGTCTCTGAACTCTAGACATGACTCATCATATTTTCGGACTCCAAGTCAGCCCATCAGGCAACTGCTTGTTTCATTATGAATTCTCATGACATCCAGGGCCACATCATTAATAAACTGCAAGCGTGCAGTAAGTCCTACATGCTGATCTGGGTGCCTGATCATTGTGGAATATACGGCAATGAGCAGGCTAACTTACTTGCGAAGTCGGGTGCAGAGCTTGAGGAGACTTGGGATGTTTCTCGTGATCTACGATCGAGTCACTCCATCGGAACAAAATCAGTAATTCATCTTTGGCAAAGTCAGTAGAACGGACTCATTATACCAACATGCAGCGCCATCCCTTGGTGACTGGGCCTCCGCCAACCCAGTCCCCTTGAAGAATGAATGTTGGCAAGAATAAGGATGAACTGCACGATGATGACTCAAATGAAATCTATGTTCAAAAACGATTTCCACCACATTGTGACATCTGTGCTGCGGTGTTATCTATAGGCCATATCATCCAGCGCTGTCGGCGATTTGTTCACGAACATGCTTTCCTTATAAATTACCGCAACACAGCAGACGTCCACTTCACCCTTTCCTCCATTCTGAGTGATCGGGATATTATTCTGGCTGATGATTTTATGGCTTTCCTGAGAGAGACCAGATTGATCAGTGTTTTACTGCGTGATGTTTTTTTTTTTTTTCGAATGTAAATATGTATGGTATAAACTGTACTATTTAACTGGGGATGACAGTTTATATATTTGAAAAAGTTATGCATCTGATTGATTAACATCTTACACTGATGTCCCCTATATTAACCTGCAGTCTCCTGGCAGATTTTTCACCAATGATTTGCCCAACAGAGAAGTACACCAACTCGTTGTCCCTACTGACCTGATATCTGCGGTCCTTCACATCGTTCATGATACACCTCACGCATCCCATCCAGGTAAAGACCGATGCTTGCGCCAAGGACGTCTCGAGTACTATTGGCCAACCATGCGTCGCGATATCAATGCGCACTGTGACTCTTGCATCTCGTGCCACCGCCACAAAGGTTCAACCGGCTTATCTGCACCGCTCTTACAATATCCAGTCCCGTCACGCCCATGGGAAACAGTGTCCATCGATCTTCTAAAACTCCCTCTTACAGAATCAGGTGCAGAGTATTTGTTTGTAGCAGTCGACCACTTCTCTCGCTACTGTGTCCTCGTTCCCCTCTCAGATAAGACCACGAAGAGTGTTGCAGGTGCCTTCGTAGATCACGTAATTTGCCCGTTCATTACACCACGTACCATTCTCACTGACAATGGTACTGAGTTCAACAATAGCCTCCTGGAGGAGATCTGTCGCCGCTTTGAAATTAATAAATACAATGTCATACCTAACCATCCAGCTTCCAATGGCCTTGTAGAGTGCCACAATAGAAAAATCTTAGAGTGCCTCAGACACCTAGGCTCCCATAGTTCGTCATGGGATGAATGGATTCCCCAAGTGGCATCCTCAATCAATAGCTCCATCAACACTTCCACTGGCGAATCTCCCCTCTTTGTTCTCTTTGGTTTTGACAAACACCTACCATACACCCTGTTATCCTCAGAGCCAGACCCCATCTATAACATGGATGACTATGTCAAAGTAAAATTGGCCAACTTCCAAACAATCCATCAGTATGTAACATCCAATCTCGCTTCATCTAAGAAGGACATGATACAACGCCAACATAAATCTGCCTCTCCTATCACTCTCAGCGTCGGTGATCTAGTCTTTGCTCATTCCCATATGCGTACCTCTAAATTGGATGACAAATTTACCGGCCCCCGTCGCGTACTGACTAAACAAGCCAATAAGTTCCACATCCAAGACCTCTCCACTACAGTGGGTCCATGCTGACGATCTGAAACTGCTCCACGGGGCCTAGTGTTGGAAGAATCACTTGCACAACCTACTACTCTCCCTCCTACTCCACAAATCCCTCAATCTACCCCATTTCCACCTACCCATCAGTCTCCTTCATCTCCACCTACACCTACTCATTCATCAACCAATCAATATCGATCCAAACTGTGTTCCGCCCATCAACCTCTCCAGGAACACTCCCATTAATTCTCACCTAATCTTCTAGGTATGATGTTAGCGGTCTACCTGCTGGCAGTGCTGACCCTCCTAGGGTCTGGGTCGGGTGAGGACGATGGTGGAGTACGTCCCTTGGCCTTGGTCGGCTCGGGAGGCGAGGTAATGCTCATTGAATGTAGTCTCCCTCCTCTATGATCTTGCGCCCCTGGCCGACGTAGCCATCGCCCTGCCTGCCTACGCGCACCATCTCCACAAAATCAAGACCCACCTCACAGCCCTCATGGGGAAACACAACCCAAATCAGTATTTATATCATCTTTTCCTCCCATTCTCCTGGCAGTTGCAATACATTTCTGGTAAATTCACTGAGCTCAATGACACATTCTCCATTCAGCCACCCGTAGGTCGTTCTCGTGTGAAACGAGGTCTCTTTGACCTTGGAGATGAGATTCTAAGCAGCTTGTTTGGTGTCGCTACTGCCTGTGAACGATCTGGCTTTAAATCTGATCTAGCTCATTTAGCTTCCACCCTAGAATCTGAACGCCGAGTCATCAAGGTCCAACACACTATGATTACAGAAGATTCCAATCCACCTAAATGAAGTAACTTACACTCTGAACAACTTTCCCGACATCTTAAAACAACACCTCTCCAATCTCAACGTTATTTCTCAGTTCTTTTATCTTAAACTCAACATGGATAATCTCCAACTAGCCATTGAATCTCTATTCTCTCAGGTCACTACCTTGGTTCGTATCCTAGTCGATGCTATTAATGGACGTGTCACTGCAGACTTAGTACCTATCTCAGCTCTCCACTCTGTATTAGAATGAGGTCACTCTACTTTCGGTTTATTCCCAGTGCTCCCCTAATCCTCTCTCAAATATTACTATCCAGTTCTCGAGGCCACTCTTCTCACCACATACGTCGTCGTCCATATCCCTCTCCGTTCTGACATCATCTTCAACCTCTTCCACATCATTCCCTTCCCCTTCCGGTACAACAACTCCTTATTGCAAGTCTCTGTTCCTTCAGAATATTTCCTCCTCTCACATGATCGTCTTTCAGTTGCCTTCCTTTCTACCACCGACCTACAGCAGTGTTCCTCCATCACCTCTACCTCTCGTCTCTGTGCTGCCCACCTTCCCGCAATCTTCCCTAGCAGCGCTACACCCTGTGAGTCTGCTTTAGTTCGTAACCATTCCATATACTCTGCCCGCTATCGTCCCTAGCAGCGCTACACCCTGTGAGTCTGCTTTAGTTCGTAACCATTCCATATACTCGGCCTGTTCAAATGTTCCAGCTCCTGTACTCCCAGTCCACCATGCTCACCTCAACCACGTCCAGTACTTCTTCTTTACTGTTCCCATCTCTGTCACCATCATGTGTCCTGGTACTTCGGTCCGCTCCGTACCTGCTAGTGGTCTTTACAAAGCACCGGACTATTGTACCGTCAAATCAGGGTCAGTCATCACTTACGCCACTCGCTATCACCAATTAGTCCGTAAACACTATGACATCTTCCATCCAATTGACATGCCTTCCAACCTGCCATGTACTAACATTACCGTTATCTCCCCCAACATGCGAATAATAACATTCCTCAACGACAGTGACTTCATTATGGGTCAATTTTCTCTGGCCGTCAGCCGTTCATGGGTTCATCCAACCGTTGTGTTTCCCCCTGTGTTCATCTCTTTCATAGGTTTTATCCTCGTCCTCTGTGCAGTGCACTGTTGTGTCCGGAAAATGGAACACAGACTACAGGAAATCAGAATCGCTACTGGCATAGTACGCCCCTACCCAAGACATAGAAACTACCCGTAGTTAGTGCCTTCACATACTGTGACTCCCATTGCCACCTGATAAGTTGCATAAACTGTGGACAGAAAAAGTACCACCAGCAAATGTTGGCATATCTCTGATACAGTAATGTGTGACATATAGAAACTAACGTAGAAAAAAAATGGAAAGACATGTGTACATTTCACAAGAGTGATCTACAGTACTTATATACCTATAAGAACATGCGTGAATGCATACTCTATTTACTCCTTGTATCATATATCAACATGACTCTATGTGTATCTTATATCAACATACCTCCCCTTGTAACAATGTATATCCCTAGTTTACATCCCCTTGACATGGCCATGTCCTCCCTCCGACCCCTGTATCATACTACCTCCCTACCATCCCCTGTATCATAATCCCTCCCTCCTTCCCCTGTATCATACTCCCTACTTGTACAAATCTCCCACTTCCCTTAGTCATATGAACCACCCCATGGAATTCCTCTCTAGTGTCAGGAGACACCATCTAAACCACCCGGGGGAGTATTGTACCATTCCCCTTATATGTGTGTATTATGCCTGATATGTATATATGCCTCCCTCACTGTATGCCCCCACTGTATGCCTCCCCCCACTGTATCCTAGAACTGCAGACGTAAGCAGCGTTCCCAGGCTAGTCAGCCAACTCGAACCATATGTAACAGTCAGTCGAGGGCTAACATCTACTGAGGCTACACCTCATCTCTGTGCTCCACAATTAAAAGCCGTAAATAGCTACTCCAGGACATTACTTCAACCATCAAGAGAGGAGTGTTACAATGACCCCCCCCCAATCCTTGCAGATTTTTATTTCTTTTTAGCTAAAACCTCCACTTTTTATGAGAAATATAAAAAATTCAGAGAGTAAGTGCTCACCTGAGCTTAGAAGTGCCCTGTACAGGTGACCTTCGCTTTACCTAGTATTATCTTCTCTAGAGCTGCACTCCAGAGAAGATGTTTTCTATGGGAGGGGTAACTATTCCAAACCACTCACAATAGATTGATATTTATTTATTTGGTACGAATTTATATGTAGTACAAGAATATATTGGTTTTCACACAATAATATAGGCAGTTAAGCATTGTTTCACTCACCAAACACATCAACATACCGCACCTTCCGTGGCGACGTTACCTCCTCATCACTTCTCATTTCTTCCTCAGGCACCATGCAATCTTTGTCTTCCACATCGGGAATCACTTTGGCCTTGAATTTTGTCATCAGAAAGACCGTGGCACGACATGTCTTTACTGGTCAGGTCACTGCTAACAAGTGAGTTGAGGAGAAAATGGTGTATGGGGAGGTAGGTCATGCGTGGCCAGGCAGTGTCACCACCTAGCAGCAGGTAGAGGAAGGTCTCCCACATATGCCTACCATAAATCACCCGCAACACTTGAAAAATGTGCAAATGATGGACCTTACAATTGCAGGACGTTTATATACGTTATCGGGAGTGAGAGTGACAAAACATTCTGATGTATATATACATCAATGGGACACGATGGATTAAACCAAGTGCTCGCCTGAAAGTCACCAGCTGATAAGTGCAAGTGCGCAATATTGAGAGGTACTGAGCACTTTCAGTCGATGGTGTTCTGTTGAACAAGGTACAGTTGTGAACATATCAAACAGAAACACCCCATCCACCAGCCAGGTTGTGTAGTGTTCTCCGCATCTGGTAGCACTGATGCATATGGAACATCACCAGGTTTCAGTAGGTTGCTAGGACGAACCTAACGCGGTGATCATTGCTGCTGTTGCAGTAACTGTTGGAATATAAATAATGTCCCGGCTTACATTATACCAGTACTGAAAATAAGGTTTTGTGAATATGGTAATAAAATAATATCACACCACACATTTTTGTATTTCATTCACATGAAACACACAGGTTTTGCAAGTGTGACTTTCAACAAACATCACGAACCATGCAACATTTATCAACAGTCTGCATATGAGCCACTTTATCTGCATTCCCGTACCTATCATACTAATAAAAAAAATTACCGTGACCCCCCCCTCCTCCCTGACTGCAAAACTGAAACTGGTAGATCTCTTTAATCGACGCAATTTCATTAGAGGCGGCACCACAGGAGGAGGCAGGGTGGGGCGCCTGGGAGACAGAAGGAGGGAGATGGGTGAGGAGGAGGCAATAGCGGTCTGGCTGGTTGGTGGGGGGCTGTACAGGAGACGAGTGATGGGGCTGGGGAGAGTGGACTGTGGCAGGAAGCTAGGACGGAATGGAAAAATACGCTGACGATATGGTGCGAAATCAGTTATAGTTTAATGTTGATTATGGAATTTGATAGTCAGGCCATTAAACGTTATGCAGACTTTGGCATGTTACACAGTCTACCAGCATCTATTGTTATATCATATATAGGACGACCGACTCCCCATGGGGTGGAACATCACACAAACCCTGCATTATTAGTGTATCTGGACGACTATGTCATCACATGATATATGAAACGCCCCTAGAATGTTTGTCTGATGTCACACCCGTTGTCATTGCGATTGGGTGCTATTCTTGTTGCGTTTACATAATTACAACATGGATGACGGCTGTGATATCGAAAGCAGAGGAGGGGGAGGGAGGAACATTTTCTTGCCACAATAGTTAATGGTTAAGAGTAGTAATTCGTGCCTATGGTTCTCGTTAAGATCTCTGTGGCACCTATGTAAACGAAAACGTGATTTTCTACGGGGGGATGGACTGGGTCGCAAAACATAAGTGGCGATACTGGGCTGGGCTAATAGGTGGCTAGAGAGATGCCTTACCAGCTGTATTACATGATTTAGATGACGGATTACTGTTAACCATATACTGATAGAGGAAATCGTGGTATGAAGGACATGTAACTGTTACGCAATTTGATTCACAACTTCAGTATCCACTTCACTGTCCACCCCTCCCTCTTCCCGACAACTGCGTGTATTCAGACATGGGTACTGACGGGGAGGAGGGGACGTGGCCGTAAAGACTGCAGCACCATGAACAGTGGTTCCCGTGTCTTCTTTAATGGATTGGAATATACACCATTACTCAGCCATGGGAATAGCTCCATGTTCGGATGCTGCTGTGTCGCTCGCTGGTTGCTCTCCGTGAATAGGGCAATGGTCCTGGTATTTATCTTTAGCCTGTCAGTTTCATACAGTGTGAACGCTACTCGGTTTTTCAGCATAACAAAACACACTGCAGGTAAAGTGTGTGTTTGCAGTTAATACAAGGTATTTCTGTAACTAATGGCATAGTTGATGTAATATGCACGAGCTCAGACTGGAAAACTGCAGACATTACAACCTTGTTCCACCATTACTGACTCGAAGCTTTGTGAAGGAATGGTTGAGGCATACAGCAGTTGCTCAGTATGAACCTAAATATAACTAATAAACACAGGCAATGTGTAAAATCAACAGACAAACACGGTATGCAGAAAACGGTAACATAAACCTGAGTTAAGTAAATCCACCTTTATTATATAAATGACAGATATTAATGAAAACAAATGGGACCATCATTACTGTCACACTCTTCATACTTGTTGGTGAAAAAGGGAAACTCTATATAGGCCTATCCCTACTCTGTTTGCTGTATTAGTCGTCATCCATGCTGATACTACGTAATAGGCTACAAGGGTAATTCCCAATCACTATAACAACAGCTGTAACATCTGGCAAACTCTAGGGAGGTATTATATATTTGCACATTAACAAATAGTCACCATACACATAGTGTCGTGAATTGTTACAAACCAAGACCGTAAATTACATCACGTGGCAACGCCAAAATCACGTTTCATGGTCTGTCTGCAAAATTCCATACAGTAATTTGGCCCAGTCATCACCTTGTTATCTCTTCCTCCCACTGCAGCTCCTGTTGTCTACTACCCACTGCAGCTCCTGTTGTCTACTAAACTCCATCGTCCCCTACCCCATCACCCGGTCTACTCAAGCCCCAAGTTCGACCGCTATTGCCCCCTTTCTCACCCACCTCCCTCCTCCTGTCTCCCAGGTCCCCTACCCACATCACGCCGCCTCCTGTCGCGCCACCTCCTGCATGTAGTGAACTTGCTTCGATTTCAGAGGCCTAGCAGTGTCAGGTTCACAGAAAGGAGGATGGGCGTCACAATAAATATTTTCTGTTCATTGATAGTTGTGGGGAAGCTGATAACTGTGACTAATGTGATGAACTATTAACCGTTCCATGGTTCATGACTCGAAACTATATCACTCATGAAATCTGTGTCATTCATAATAACTACCATTCTTTGAGGGTGTATTGTGTGACAGTATTTAAAAAAATTCACCATAATTATGACATGCCATTATCAGTATATTTTCTGGGTGAACGTTGCTTATATACTTTAATACCACCAGTAACTGCGCACAGCGGCAATGATCACCGCGTTCGGTTCGTTCTAGCGACCGAACAAAACCTGGTGAAGTTCCATTCCTATCAGGGTTACCAGATGCGGAGAGCATTACACCACCTCGCTGGTGGACGGGGTGTTTCTCTTTTATATGTCCGCCACTGTACTTCACTTTTTGTAATTATGTGCGTGGTTTCCATTTGTTCGTATAAATATTCATAATTAGGGGCGGTGGCTCAATCGGTAGAGAGGTGGCCTGCGGTCCCACGGACCCAGGTTCGAATCCTCGCTGGTTCAGGGAACAGTATAAGGATTTGAAATTCAGCAAATCAGGCTTTACTGATCTACCAGTAGACCCGCCGACATGTCGCAAAAATACCCCCGCTAATACCAATACACCAGTCCTGTATGAGACAGCCCTTGCATGTATTCAACATGGACGGTGGGTGTTAGCGCCGAAGTGGTGACATGGTATGTAGGAGGACTGCTGGGCCATGATAGCAGGCTGTGAAGCCTATGCCCAGAGTCGGACACATAAAAAAAAAAAAGTTGACGTACAGCCGCCAAACTTTCCTCCTGGGCCAACTAGCCGCGAGAGGTGGGTAACGGGAGCTGGCAACAGTGTATCTGTTCGTTCGTGTGTACATGCTCTTCATCCGTGGTGAACCTCCGTCAGAGTGAGTTCATTCCATAGATGGCTGGGTACGGAGTTGGGTTAGGAGAAAAATGTCGTAGGAGTATGGTGGCTCTCCCATCGGCTCAGCCAGTTGCATGAAACTGGTCGTACGTAAAATTGTTGTGTGCCACAGGTCACGCTGACCAAGGCCAAATAAATATGGCTATATTAATTTTATAATAAGGAAATATATATAATATGATGTAAACATATACTAGTATGTATAATACAATAATATATATTATATCGATACTTATCTGGCCTTGGTCCGTGCAACCTGTGGCACGCAACAGTTCCATGCAACCTGTTTCCTGCAACTGGTCGGGACGGTGGGAGAGCTGCTTAAGGGGGGAGCTTGGCATAGTGAAGGCCAGGGCAGGCGCAGGACGGGGGCGGGGTTACGTTATTCATACCGCCAGTGATAATAACTGCCGAACTAGTTTTTGAGATCCATCAGCAATCTACTAAATATTTGCAGTCTTAACAATACTAAATATTTTATTTTCTATGTTGGTTTTACATTGTTACCATAACATATACTGGAATCGCTCCAAGCCTTTCTCTCTCACGCTGTCTGCTTATATCATTAATTCCATTTCACAAGGTTATTACTTGATACCATTATCAGTATAGGTTGAAGAGGAATGCATTTACCTAACATCTACGTCCAGATACAAGTAAGATTACCTGCCATATTCACATCATGAATGACACTGACCAATAAACATTAGGATGATGATCAGACACTGTTAACCGTTGCTTATTTCCACGTTGGTAGTACTTCAGGTAGATGGTTTTATGTGTTCTGTGGTGCACCACGATCAGGTAGGAGGTTAAGATACTGTCATTTCAACAGGCAAAGAGTTTACGCATACTGTTGTCGAATGTGGCTGTTATATCAGCTATGATAATGACTTACCGTATCATATTTCATATGACTATGGTCATTACAGTATACCTTTATAGTCCATTCATCTAACGAATGACCGAATTACACATTACAAGGAAAACTGATTGTGAGCGGTGCCGCTTATGAATGAAGTCACACATTTACACGCACATTGATTATTCACCGAACAACATTATCTCACATTATAGCAAGATGAAGACACCAGCTCCCCATCACAGTATGCAAAATCATCCAG
>JAGKTI010018317.1:0-17800 GCA_018397915.1 Birgus latro | reverse complement strand
TGTTGATTTGGAGTCAGCACATGGCTTCTATATTTTTTAACCTTCATCATAGCTCTGCAAGCACATCTATTACATGTAGGCTCTTTCACATTCACCACTTCCACTCTGTTTGGATGGCAGAGACTCTGGGCATACCACATACACACAAGCACTGTGGACAGTGAAAAGCCTCATATCTGACTAAGAGATATTTTGTCTAGGTTTATTGTCACTTTCCCAAAAGTTCCATTTTAGATGATATTCTACTTATTCATATTATATTTTGGATTTTTTTTGTGTACAATAGGTAGTCATCATCACCCTCAGTCACCCTATTTCCTTTTTATAAATATATTAGGCCTTTATACATTTTTTTCCTTATGATTTCTAGCAAAGCTCATGTCAGATAGACAGGATATACTGAATATTACTGCAGAAGAAATATATCAGCCTATTATTGCCACTCTAGCAATGATATTTTTGCCCACAGATGCAGTTTTTTTTTTTTTTTATGTCTTGCCGACCAAACACAGTTTGTAGTGAAAGGTCTGATAGAAATAATCAGAATATAGTAGATTTGGAGGCAATGTCCGGTATTGTTTCTTGAACCCTCACTTTTCATCAGCTAGCTTTAGTAAGAAGAGACTTTATTTATGGTATTGCAGTACTGTTAAGGGTAAACAAAGATTCCCTCCACTACACTCCTCAGTCACACACATACAGTACTTCCTGCCCTGAGCTTTCTACCCTTTAAAGCTTGTAAGGTACAAGAGTCAAGTTCACAACAAGATAATTTTAACAGTAACCGAAAAGTACTTTGTGTGAGGACTGGTCTGCTTCAGCCTTATGTTTGTGGCATTTGTTTTTGAAAGCCAGAGAAAATTCAGTGAAAAAAAAAAAAAATCATCCTTGATCCTTGCTCAATTTCATGAAGGTACAATAAGGAAAATATTTTACAACAAATTTTCTTTAGAGTAAGAATGGATGACAGCTGCTACTGCCATAATTAACAGAACAGTAGGTTGATCTGTAATATGCAGAGAAATTACAACTACAGTACTACATGAAGACAATAATGCTTAATGGTACAAAAGTTCATTGTTTTCTCTTTTACTGGTTGCACTTCTAAGATGCTGAACAAACCCACTGTAACTTGAGTGCTCAATTTTCAGCTGTTTTAAAGTGGATGTTAACAAATGAGAAGTATTTTAGCCGATTAAGTGCTAACTCCCTGGCACAGCAGACCATAGTTAGTTTTGTTGCTACTTAAAGTTTGGAATATGCCATCACTAATGAATGCACATAGTAATCTTGTGGGCTCATAGATGCCCCCTGCCATCCTTTTTTTTTTTTTTTTTTTTTTTTTTTTTTTTATACTGAAGAATGACACCACTGTCTTTAGAAGTGACCAATTTTATTTTTTGCTAATCAGAAATGACAAAGATGGGATAGAGACTTGCATCTTACATTATTGATGCAAAACATTATTTCATAAGTGTTAAGCTCAATATTTCACCAGAAAAATGTGTAGCCTTGTGGCACCTAAAAATATAGATTTCACAGATCTGTCAGTGATGGAGTAAGAACTTTGTGATAGGCCTTATATTTTATCAGTAACAAGTGAAAACTTGGGAAAAGTTGTCTGCATTTTGGGAGTAGTAATTGGGAAGAATACTAAGAGTTCTGAGGTTTTTGTGACTTCTGCAAGGAGTTGCTTACCTCTAACCAAAGCTCAATAAATCAAATGCTGTGTGACAGAGCATGACATGTGGCTGAGAAAGAATCAGTATTTGACTAAATTTTCCATTGTTTTTAAACATTTCTTTAGGTGACACATTGATTTAATTTCCCTTGTGGGAAATTGAATTCCCAGTGGCAGATGTCACGTCCAGATGTCGCAGTGGGTTAGGTGTTGACCTACGCATTATATGTATTATTTTAAAAACTTAAACAGAAAAAGGTAAGGCAATGAAAGAATTATATTCTATGCCAAACATCAGCTTATGTTTGTAATCATCAGTTCTCTTGAGGCATTCATATGATGTAAGAATCTCAGATCTGTAATACTGTACTTGACTGGCAGAACATCAAACATTATTATTCCTCGGATGTTCACAGCAGTTGAAATGTCATATTATTTGCACTATATAACTATGGAAATCTATTTCCAGTGTGTGTGTCATGGTAGACATTTCAGTGCACTTGGCAGCTCAATAATCAAACAACTGACATCTGGGAGCTATTAAATACAGTAGTACAGTACAGTAATCATATTACAGTTAACCCAGAGCAGCACAAGTGATGAAAAGTAGCAGCCTTAATGCCAATTTTGGGGTTTGCTAGAAATAAGAAATTAGTTATGACAAGAGCATGATTCCAGAATCGCGTTCAAAAATTCAAGATGTGCCGTATTTGAATTGCTCTTATGATAAAACTTACTGGTATTGTAGTAAATTAAACAGCAACTCTTCACTGCAGTTGTATTTGGTAATAAATAATCAAATTACTGATGATGGGAGTGCAGCAGTTAACATATTGAAGTGTTCAAAATTTTATTGTTGAGAAAGTAATGGTGGCAGCTGGGCAAGTCTTCCGCACAGACCCTAGGGCACAGGCTCCTCACACTTCGGTCTGAGATAATTAACCAAACTTAGCAATGTCTCAGATTTGTGGCTTAGTTTAGTATGGATCTGAGCTAAGCCAGAAAAATTCACACTTTTATGAAGTTGAAATTCTTTGCAGTTGAGCTGCATAATGTTATGTAAGCTCATTGCTTACTGTTAATGCTGATATTCATACTAAGTTAATCAGTGAGAATATCTTTTTTGGCTGAGACCAGAATCATACACAGCTGGACACAGTATGAGGTGCTAGTTGAGTTTCCTTTACTATCCCAGGCCCAAGACTCATACAGGTATATAATGTTAGTAACTACAGTTTGACCTTGATGATCAGTTCATGACTGGTGTGGTTTAGTAACTTGTCAGTTTATTTGATGCATCTGAATTATTGTTGCTACATTATATGAGGCAGCAGACAACAGAGAGCTCCTTTTTGCTACCTCTAATTATCGGACCTGTCTGGTTATTTGATAATATGGATTATCCAGGTCAAACTGTATATTTATCAAAGAAACGGAATATATTTTGAACTTGTTGGTGATAGTCTTAGAGCTTCACATTAGAGAATATAATACCCTGTGTGTACATAGTATATAGTTGTATGTGTGTGCATCAGTGTGTAGATGTGCATTGTTGAAAGTCAGTGCTGAGCACTGAAGTCCATTTTATATCAGTACTGAGCAAATGTCAGCCAGCTGTTAAATATTACTAGTGTGACATATATGTTTAAAGTCAGTGTTGCATATGTATTGATGTTTACATATCAGAAATACTGAATTAATGTCAGTGTTTGATGATTTCAGGCAAACATAATTTTTAACAAGCTGTTGAAATAATGTTTATGTATCATTGTTCTGCGCAGTGTTACTGTGACATTACATTAGTGTTGCATAAATAATAAATGTCAGTGTTCCAGTACTGTTGCAGTAATCTTTTAGGTTCAGGTTACTCAAGTGGTGCGCCGTTTCTGTAGAAAAATAAAGGGAATGTAAATGAACCTAAAGTGTACAGTATTAACAAATAAACAAAAAACACTCCAGATTATGGTGACAAGTATGTTAAAAAAGTAGGAGGGAAAAGCACAAGTGACAGAGGGAATAATGGGGAATGAAAAGTACAATCATAATCATCATTATCTTGTATCTCTTTCCCATTACAAGATACAAAGTATTGGGTAAATGGTTATTGTAATGACGAATGGAATACAGCAGCTTAGGACTTTTGAAAATTTATGAAGAAATGAGAAAGGGTAGTGAGTGGATAATAATCCTTGGTCAGAAGGTGAGGGATTGATGTACTGTAGAAATAGATAAAATGATTGTAGAAATGAGAAGTAAAGATGCTAAACCTCATCATTAATCCCTTCAACATGATTTGTCTCTCATAAGCTGAATAGAACTGTCTGGGGGTAAAAAGAATTGAATAAAAGAGAATAAGTACTGAGGAGGTTATGTGAGGGTTGTCTCTCACTGCTTCACTACTAAAGCTCTTTCTTCAGTTGGACAGTAGCTATTGGCAGTATTAAGGCTAAAATACTGTATTAGGCGCACCATCATCGTGAAGGGGTTAATAATTGTTTTGTACAAAGATGGTAAGCAGCTTTTTGATCAGCTGTACTTTTTAATGCTTTGCTTTGTATGTCTTGGGATTTAACTGACATCTAGTCCTGACAAATGCAGCATGTTCTTTTTTTTCCTGCAGATAAAGCTACAAAATCACTGCTGCATGATCAGTAGGCTATATTTGCCTGATCTCTAGTGCTTTTAGTGTATCAAGTACAGTACTATATCTGCCTGCAGACTCATAAACTGTGAGCAGCTTCAACAGTGGTAGTGTCTATGACATTTTTTGTTAAGTCTGTAGTGAAACAGACACATTATATTAGGATTTAAAGCTAGGTGTATTGTCAGTGGATTGAAACATCTCAACACAGAAAAATACTGTTTCCAGTTGCTTGCTGATGGAACTCTGAAATTTTCATTTGCATTTACCATATTTTGGTACTGTCTTCTTTCTTTTCTTGTACATCAGTTACCATATATTAAGCCATGTATCTTGTGTTTGTTAAATAACTAAGACCTTGGTTACTTTTGTACTAGAACTGGTTTGAGTACAATACAGATGGCCACAGACAATGCCTGCCCATTGTCTGTGACTGCCATTATGGAGTAAAAGAATTCATGGTGATGTTTGAGCCCAAGTAGATACTACTGTACAGTTACTGTTCTTTAAATGGTGCCTGACAGAATTAACCAAAATACCTGTACAGTAAAATGTCATATTTACTCTTTACCTTTTTAGTGATTCCTTGATAACTTTAGCAAAGCACCTCCCCCCCCCCTTTTTATGTAGCATGTACTGTACTGTATATCCTATAAGAGTACCAGTACTGTATAGTGGGTAGCACTGTTATTGTGCTACAGTTTCATATGTCTTCATCAGTTTTAGTAGAAGAATATCAAAAGCAATATTTATGCTTATTTAATTTGAAAGCCTATTTAGACAGCTTTTACTAACCCTTAGATGTTCATTGCTACATTTTTATTGTTGTGCATCATAACTTGACATGAACTGTATGAAACAACATGAAATATATACAGTGATGGTAAAGAATTCATACTATCTAGAATATACATACTGTATAGTAACTGGTAAAACAAATTGAAAACAAATGTATTCATGTTTGTCTTGGAATTATTTATATACCTGTACAGGACAGGGAAGATTTTAAACTTTTCAGTAGATGCTCAGCTTGGGAATACAGTATTTTTGCTCTGTGTATTGCCAAATTCTTCATCCTTTGAGGAGTTGCCTTGATGAAAGGCCACTCAACAGTTGTCTCTGCTCAGTAATGGCCATCCTCCCAAGTACAATAATTATCTGATGTATTCTTCCCACCTTTTTGTCAGCCTTCCTTGTCTTCCTCTTTTTTCACTTGACTGTCAGACACCGTCCTAGTTAATTTTTCATTTCTTCTTTCATTCCCAGTCACTGATGGCTGAATTTAAATTATTCTGGCCTTTTTAGTAGCGTTTCTTATAATGGATACGTAAGTACTGTATATTCAGTATCATATAGTACTGAGGGAGCTTGTTATGCATACTGGGCAGACAGTCACACCAGACTGCATAAGGATGAATAATAATTGCTGTTGTTGTGACCCCAGATTCATCTGAAATGTCAGCCTAGTGGATTGCGGGCTGAAATTGCCTTTTCTTCTGCATCCCACCATCCTTCTTTCAGGGGATGGGGGGTGGGGGTGCAGGACACTTGTATAACTGGGCAGTAGAGCCACCCAATTATATCAGTGCCACCACAAGAAAGCATCCCTCTCCATCACCAATGAATAATGCTATATAAAGTTGATAGAAGTAAGGCCATTTGTAGGCTATGTTTTTCTGTATGATGCCTCAACATGGGTATCTGCAGTAAATTCTAAAAGTGAGCTTTGCTTTGCACTTTTTGTGCTATCCATTGTTATCCCTGAGCAAAAGAAGATGACAGTGTAGATGTTGCTGTATTATTTTGCGAGAGCCTTTGCTGTCAGATATTCTGGTTAGTTTAGATAGGATGAATCTCATTTCCTGTGTTCATGTCATGCTGTTACAGCACAGTAACCATTTATCTGAGTGCAGTACTGTACACAATACCCATGTACTCTATATATCATCTAACCCTCTTCTTCAGCACACACAGATCAGGGACAAATGATCATCATCAATACAGTGCAATGAAGCCATTATCAAGTTATAAGTTTCTGGATGATAATTGTTTGTAAATTATAATTTTCCTTAAGTGTTACACCACTGCACTGCACAGCTGGAGAAACATGCATTGGAACTTTTACAGTGTGTAGTTGTTTAAAATACAGGTTGAAGAATAGGAGACATACTCTTTTACACTGTGTGGAATTGTTCACTGTAGAAAGTGACACTGGGAAGGGTTCCAATGCTAAGCCTTTTAGCTGTATGTAATCTAGTCTTTGTTGGTGTGTAAGGACTGAGACCAATCAGAGCTTTTGTTATATGTAGCAGGGTAAGAGAAGCTGGGACATTTGAAGCTTCAAATATTTATATGCTGTATATATGCTGATATGATGATTGATTTTGAATTTATAAGGCAGGCACCTTGGTGCCTGTATCAGCACTCTGGCTTTGCTCACAGAGAACTCTTTCATCAAGATTATTATTATAAATGATTTGATATTTGACTCACCATCGTGTAAATTCAGTATAAATTGTTGAGTTTTAGGTGGACTTTTCATATTTTATGGAAATAGTCTGTTAAGTACATAAAATAAAGTTGGGCATTACATTTCCCTATCCATCTCTTAATAGGATCAATAATCATCATATTGGTGAAGGAGTTAATTGTGTGGTCAGGGTGTAGGTGCAGGTAATTCAACAACATATCAGTGTGATTGCTTTGTGTCACTTTATATTTTGTTATGCCATGTGATACAAAAAGGAAAACCAAAAGAAATGATGGATATAAGTATATATTTGTACGCTGGCGTATCATCATAAATATTTATGCTGTTACTGAGCAATAAATACTGTATATCAAACTCAGTGTACATTGTATGTCAAAACTTTTGTCAGTGTATGTAGTTTGTGTGAATCTGCCCTGCAAAAGTATTACACATTTAATAGTCTGCTGACTTATTTTCATTGATGTTATCAGCAAATTCAGTTAGGCAACATCTTTTCTTAATGTACTGTAAAGTGGAATGTTTGACTCCATATAATGCATGATGTCAGGCATAAGTTGGCAAATTTAATTATTTGTGTGTTTATCATCATGTACTAAGTACAGTATTACAGCATTATTTATAATAATTATAAACACTGATACTCAGCCTACATTTCTTGTACAGTATAAGAAAGCCATAAATAATTTATGCCATTACATCTTTACAGTACAGTCACTGTCTCTTCCATTTTTGTTTACCTACAGCTCTGCAAAAGAGGTGACAGTTTTCCCTTAATGATAACAGCCAAACTAGTGACTTGATAATGGAAGCCAGTGTCTGTTTTAACTCCTTCCATTAGATGACTTTTTGTTTTCTTTTAATATACTGTAAAATGTAAATTTTTGCTACCCTCAAATGATTTTGTTAACTTTGAAGAAACCATGTACAGTATAGTGACGGAGTTAGAAACAGTTTCTGTTAACCCCTTCACAACCTGATTTCTCTCCTTGAGCAAAACATAATCGTCTGAAGGTAGCAGCATTGGCTTGAAGGGGTTAACATTAAATAATCCAGCCTGACATCTCGTGCTATGTGGATGAATGTAGCCTCTGCAAGTGATGTGCTGTACTTGTAGTGTTTGACTCCCCGCTTAAAGCCACAGAATTAACTCCTGGCTCGGTTCATACCATTAATTGTGTGTTTATTAAGTTGTCTGCTTTATTAACAAGAATAAGGACAATGAAGTATCACTCTGTATTAATAGTGGAGATATAGTATAATGGGTGTCACATTGTACATCCTGTTTAATATAATAACACTATACAGTACTGCTTTGCTTTAACCTTTGAATCGGAGCAATAGTGCACATTTGAGATTTCTTGTGATTCAGTTCCTCATTATTTACAAATTCCAGCAGCTTTCATTATTTGTTGGTATACTGTACTTATTGTATAGAATAGCAGCAATATGAGTCAGGAGTGAGTTCATTTTGCGGGCTCACTGAGGTCAGTAGTTTCTCTTGTAGTGGAAGGAATAAAAGTGATAACCAAGCATTGACTGTCATTACCTGTTCTGAAAATTTCAGTCATTCAGGTTACTGCCCGATGCTACATGTTAGAAGTGAGTTTGATCACTGGTTTTGTAAGCATTGCTTCTGTCATTAACAGCACCTACTGGGGCCATTTACTCATCCATCAAGTTTCCCCACATTATCCATAGTCATTCTCTTCCTCTATCTTCAGTAACAGTGTCATATATAGTACCTTCCTAATAATTCTCTTCCTCTGTGAGACCAAACTACCTCACCATGTTTATGTGTGTGTTTCTGACTTAACTTTCTCTGCACAGTACATCTCTCAGGAACTTGATTATTTGTTCATCTGCTTGCATACTTTGAATACTGTAGTTATTGAAATGTGTTATGATGTGTGGAAAAATTAAGATAAGTACAGACTATTATATCATTCAGTCCTTTGTTGCCTCCTCAGCACAGAGGCTCATGGTTAGGTTACTTAGTCCCAACATTTAAGGCAGAGGTGACCAGTTGCTTAGCCCTAAGTGGCATTATGTGAGCAATAAACCTCAGCCACCTCCTGGATGTAAACCTTTGTGAGCCATATCTGGCTGGAGCTCCTTAACCCACCAGAAAACCAAGCATCCATTCAATTATATGATTACCACCCAGCATAACAATTGCTTTCCTGGATTACAGGAAACTATTTGGCTTGTCATTCAGCGAAGAGTCAACTGAAGATACCACTACATCAAATAGGTGGATGGAAGGCAACCCCACTTACCACAAGTGAAGTTATTCTTGATAATGCTGGTCATGGTATGAACACTTAAGGTTGTAATTTAAACCATTATGTAACATACCATAAATGCTAAGATTGTACTGTATATTTTGTTTTGTTTCATTTCATTTGTAAAAGTTCCAACATCCATGCGATGGCCTTGGTCACCTAATGGCGGCTGTCTATGCTGCTCGAGCTTTGGCTGCCTATCACTACCCATACACTCATCTTTACCTTCATCCACTACCGACACCCTCACCCTCATCCACTACCTACACCCTCACCCTCACCCACTACCCACACCCTCATCCTCACCCACTACCCACACCCTCATATTCACCTACTTCCCACACCCTCACCCTCACCCACTACCCACACCTTCACCATCACCCACTACCCACACCCTCATATTCACCCACTTCCAACACACTTACCCTTGCCCACAACCCACACCCTCATATTCAGCCACCTCTCAAACCTTCACCTTCACCCATTATCCACATCCCCATACCCAGGCACTATGTACACCCTCACCCTCTCTCACCACCCACACCCTCACCCACACCCACCATCACCCTCACCCATTGCCCACTCCCACAGTAACCCTCACCCAATACTCACACCCACAGTAACCCTCATCCATTACCCACACTCACTACTTCTGAACCCACTGCCCACACCTACTTTACACAGTAACCTCCATTCATTACCCACACCCACAGTATGCAGTAACCCTTATCCATTACCCATGCCCATAGTAACCCTCACCTACTGCCCACACCCACAGAAAGCCTCACCTCCTGCCAACACCCAGTGTTGTTGCTCAACCAAACGTCTGGCCTCTCCTCCTCTGTTGGATGGTAGGCAAATTGAGTACCCGGGTTTAACACCTATGGGATTTTTTTTTTTTTTTAGGACGATGGACAGGGGAAGGAAATCAAGTTAAATGTAGAAAAAAATCCATATGACTGATTACAGGTACCTCCTCTTTTTTCTTTTTTTTTCTATCTGTAAGAGTTTGACTTGAACTGATGTGGGGAATTTGTGGGAAACTAGTCTGAGGAAGCGAATTCCAAAGAGAAGCCATTCGGGGAATAAAAGAATTTTGAGCAACAGTCAAGTCATGAGCGACAGCAGAAGGGATGGCACGGAGAGGTGACACATCGAATGCAGCTTCATCATATTTGCATAAAAAATATGATGTGAAACAATGCAAGAGAGCCAATTAACATTCCCTCTTGCTGGGGTAGTTCATTCATAACTGGAGGATTATTATTTATTCTTAGGGCTTTGTTCTGAATATGTTCGGTTGTTTCAAAGGGATCATTCCCACGAGCTAGACCTTGATAGATCACATAGCCCTGCTAGGGTTACAGGAGAGTGCTTCCCCTCCCTGCAATGGCAGCTAACCCGAGCGGGTCACGAACTCTCGACCTCGCGATTTTGAGCACTGGATTTCGAGTCACGAGCTCTTCCACTGAGCAACCCTGCTCCCATCAACTTCCTGACATCCACCACACAAGGGTGAGCAATATTCTAGTAGAGAGAGTACATGATTCTAGTAAATTATAGCAATGTGTTCGTTAGTGAAGAACGTACTCGGTTCATTAATCCAAGTTTCTTTGAGGAGGTTTTTGTAAGTGATCAAACGTGAGAGATATGTACTATTGAGCAAAGCACCGAGATAGGAATACTGTACAGTATTGGCTGCATTAAGGCAATATAGGACTAAGGCAATCTGTCTGTAAACTGGATATATACTGTAGTTTGGTTTTCCAATCATTAAATGAGACAATGTTGTTTTGTCCCCATTCGTTGATCTTGTTATGCCACAGAGATGGATCTGAGTCTGGGACTAGTGGGCTGGTAAGATAACTGCAGGTGGCGCCCAGGTGTCAGAGGTGTCTCGTCAGGTATGCGCTCTTTGTAGGAGAGCGGGACCACTATTTTACTCTTGATCGTCGGGCGAGGGTTGCTGGTTGGTGTAGGGGGAGGCCCTTCACTGGAGGGGCCTCCGTCGGTGTGTCAGCCATCGGGGCTGGGGCCGAGCATGTTTAGTAAATGTACTTCCTTGCGCCTGCCCTTGGTGAAAGACGGTTCACTGGCTTGTCTAGGGAGGTCTCCGCCGGGAGTTCTGAGGTGTCCCTCTTCATCTGGTGTCTGTAGTCTCGCCTTTGTCAGGAGTCCGACCGTAGTTGGCTGCGGTTTCTCCTCTCCAGGGAGCCCATCAGAGGTTTCCTGCTGTCTCACCTTCGGAAGTCCGACAGTGACTGGTGACTTAGGGGCGCTGGTTGTACTGAGTGTACCCCAGGACTCACTATAGGACCACTCCAGACCTCTTCCAGCAGTGACTCCACTGGGGAGCCTGCTCTGCCCCCCGTGGTGCGGGGAGAGCGAGAGGTACGTCCCGCTCGGCCTCTGGAGAAGTGAGGTGAGCAAGGGGTGTGACCCGCTATAGGTGCCGAAGGTTCAGAAGACAAGACTCGCACAGTGGGCAGGGCCTCCCCAACAGGCACAGTGGGTGCTGCTGCAGTTCTGCCTGTAGGATGATGTGCTCAATGGGCACGTCCTTTCCTCGAACTTTCCCCTGCTGTTCTAGGCCTCACAGATGAGGTCCGTTCGGTGGACGGTGCCTTCCCGACTGGCACGGTGGGCACAGGCGCAATTCTGCTAGGCAGTGGGACTGCAGGCGAGAGGAGCATGGTGGGTGTCCTCTCCCCGGCGAGGATGGTGGGTGCCACCGCAGTCCTGCTCAGGGCGAGGGTTGCAGGTGAGGGAAGCATGGTGGGCGTTCCCTCCCCGGCAAGCACAGTGGGCGTCACCGCGGTCCTGCTCAGAGCGGGGGCTGCAGGTGAGGGAAGCACAGTGGGCGTTCCCTCCATGATGAGTACGGTGGGCGTCATCACGGTTCTGCTGGGGGCTGTAGGTGAATGGAGCACGGTGGGTGTCCTTTCCCCAATGAGCACGGTGGGTGTCATCACAGTCCTACTTGGGGAGTCTTCCAGCACACAGATCTTGCCCCAGTTCCATTGAGCACTGGTCCAGTTGGAGGGTAATGCGGCAGGGCGACGTACCTCTAGTTAATTCCGTTGAGGGGAAGAGGGGCGTGTGGTGGCTGGGGACGTGTGTCCATCTTGTCCCAATCACTCGTTCTTTTCTCGTGCCACTATATGGTCTCCCTTTGGTACTACCCCATACCCATCTCGTATTTCAGATCTTAGTTAAGTTTTGATTTATGAAGACTGCTTTGATGCTGGTGATATTGATGATAATAGTGTCAAAGTTGTGAATTTTGTCATCCGCATATGAGTGAATAGGATATGGTAATCTGCGATGCAGTGTCCTTGCATACCAGGAGTGAGTGACTAACCTTCCACAGGCTCAAAGGTCTAAGTGAGGGAGATAAGCCCTGCTATTAAGCGTCTCACTGCGTCTTTCCCCACCTTTACTTTTTATAACTTTCCTCTTTGGTGGTGGTATGGGTGAAGGAAGGAATAATAAAGAACAGGCCGCAGCTTGTTGATAGAGTCGGCTTTGATAGATTCGGCGTTGGTAGAGTTGGCATAGGTAGAAACGGCGTTGGTAGAGTTGGCATAGGTAGAAACGGCGTTGGCAGGGTCGGCTTTGATGGAAACGGCGTTGGTAGAGTTGGCATAGGTAGAAACGGCGTTGGCAGGGTCGGCTTTGATGGATATGTAGTTTGTTAACGTAGAACACCCTATCTAGAGAGTAATGAAATTCCCAATTCCCACCATCCCCTCCATTTCAGTCGCCCTTTACGACACGCAGGGAATACAAAGGCAGTATTCCACTTCCCCTGTACTAAAACGATCTCCCTACCCCAGAGAGAAATAGTATGAGAGAAGGCACGGTTGAATGAAGCTGATATTAGATTATTTACCGGGTATTATGATTAAACCAAATAGAAACATAATTACCTTAAGTTAAAAATGTTTTCCTTCCTTCATAATGAGAAATAAATGGATTCTTATTTCTTGCACATAAAGCGAAATTGTAATATTCGCACATGCATCCGCCTGTGTCTCATCTACAGCAATGCGAACGCAGTGTAAACAAACAGTGAAACGACGGTCACGAGGAGGGTGGTTGACAGCAACTAATTGACTATACTGCAGTTCTTTCTTGAAGAAACCCACTGTTATAGCCATTAACACAGAACTCGGTATCAGGCTGTAGTGACTGAACAATCATGGTAAGTATCTGAATCTGTAATTTTCTTATCCAGACGGAGTGCCATGCTACGTGCTGGCATGCAGTTGTAACGCTCAGGCTCATATCGTCTGTCTTCATCTGCAGTACAATATCAGAGTTGTCCAGTCATGAGAGGGTTTATGGTGAGAGTACTAACACTCCCAGGTCTCTGTGACTCGTTCGAGTTACTGAAATCCACTGGTATTAGGGTAGGTGGAATGCAGTAGGCCTACTGTACTTGTGTTACCGGTAGTTATCGAGTCATAGTAGAGTTAAATGGTGAAACTGGAAGAGAGTTCCCGTGCACTGAGTTTACAATTTTATTTTTTTTCTCAATATTCTGCTTGTCTGTCTATTGCCGGATGCCTTAACCCTGTAAGGGGTGGCTACAAAAAAATCACCTCCATGTTGCCCTGTCCCCCACCATTTCACTGCCCTGCTCCCAACTCACACCCCCCCCTCTCACTTATACCTCTTCACTCATCCCTCCATTTCATCCTTGGCCTCCTTCTCCTCCCCCTCCACATCACTCACATACACTCTCCTCGTCAGTCTCTTGCTCTCCATCCTTTCCACGTGGCCAAACCACCTCAGTGTGTTTCTCCTAACGCTTCCTATCACATCCACACCACAATGCTTCTTCACTTCCTCATTTGTCATTCTGTCTGCATGTGACTCCTCATGCCTCTCTCAAATAACTCATTTCCACTGCTCTCACTCTTGACTTGTGTTCCTCCAACAAGGTCCAAGCTTCACTTCCATGTGTTAGAGATGGTATCACAATTCTGTCACACAGTAACTTTTTCACTACCATGCCTACTTCCCTGTTTCTTATCACTGCTATCATAGAACCAGCAACCTTTCTTCCTTGTTGTACCATTTCAAGCACTTCACCTTGTAAACTTCAATCCTTACTCATCACACTACCCAGTGCATTCACATTTTCCATTTCCTCCTCATCCAATCTCACTGTACATTTACTGACTTCATTTCTCTCGAAGACCATAACTACTCTTCCTTACATTCACCTTTAGATTCCATTTCTTACACACTCCCCCCAGACTCATCCACCAAGCCTTCAGCTCCCCTTCGTCTTCACGTAGCAATGCAGTTTCATCTGCAAACAACAGTTCAGGGAGTTTCCAAACACTGTCCTCTCGTAAGGGCTGCTCCAGCATCCACTGTCCTACCTTGTATCTCTTTATAACCCTGTCCATATACAGATTGAACAACCATGGAGACATAACACATCCTTGTTTCAGTCCAACCTTCAAATAGAAAAATTCACTCAGTTCACTGTCCACTAACACATCCCTGTTTCAGTCCAACCTTCAAATAGAAAAATTCACTCAGTTCACTGTCCACTAACACATCCCTGTTTCAGTCCAACCTTCAAATAGAAAAATTCGCTCAGTTCACTGCCCACTAACACATCCCTGTTTCAGTCCAACCTTCAAATAGAAAAATTTACTCAGTTCACTGTCCACACACACTGCAGCTTTACCACCCTCATATATCCTCTTCACAGCATTCAGCTGTTTCCCATTTACTCCATATATTCTTAATACTTTCCACAATCCTTGTCCATCCACCCTGTCATATGCTTTCTCCAAACCCATGAAGGCTACGTAGCTACAACTTCATTCCCCTTCTCTAGAAACTTTTCCACTAAAGACCTAAGAATGAATAGCCCATCTGATCTATACAACCTCTTCCCTTCCTAAAACCTCCCTGTTCTCCTCCGACTAATTCCTTTGTTATTTCCCTAACTCTCTTAATAAATGTCCTACCATATACTTTTCCTATTACACTAAGAGGACAAATGCCCCTATGATTACCACACACTTCTTTTTCCCCTTTTCCTTTGTACAGGGGAATAATTATATCTGACTTCCAATCCTTCGCAACTCTACCTTCCTCCCAGGCCAATCTGCGCATCTTCCACATCCGTTCTACTACAGTCTCTCCCCCATGCTTCAGCATTTCACCACACACTCCATCAATTCCTGGGGCTTACCTCATTTTGACTTTCTTCATTGCTTCCACAGCTTCCATCCTACTGATTTCTTCCTTTCTTCTCACATCCCTCCGTCTCCCAGTCACATACTCGCATTGCTTTCGTTCTCCATGCTCAACAATTCCATAAAATGTTTTCTCCATCTGCTCACTTTTTCTCCCTTCTCCACTAGTAATCTACCATTTTTACCTTTCACTCCCCGACTAACATCTTTGGCACCCTAGCTAACTCTCTTTACCTCTTTCCAGAACATTTTCTTACATTCCCTCCACTTTACACTCAAATTCCTCATCCACTCTCATCTTACTATCTCTCTTACTAATCTTTTCACCTCTCGTCCTCAGCAGACTGTTATGTAATTATCATTCTGATATTTTTAAAAAGTTGTAGAAGTGCATGATTTTAAGGATATCAGCTGTACAAACTATCAGCTATACAACTTCACCACTTCAACATGGAAACTGTGGCAAGCAGCCTCCTGCCATTGTTGATTTGGCTCCAAATTCAGTCTCACCAACCGTTTATGCCAAGTAACCAAACCTAATACAATTTAACCTAACCTAATTCAGTCTAACTTAGCTTAATTTAACACAGTCTTCTGGTAATTAACTGTAACAATTTGGGGACTAATGAGTTTTGTGTCTGAATTGACCCAGTGCCCTCTGTAGGATGCCAGTGTTGACATCAACAAACGTTGTTGTTGTTTAGTTACATAAATGCTATTTCCTCAGAATTTGGGTGTCATAAATGAATTATATACACATTCTTTAGTAACATCAGTTCATTTCTGCAGAATCTGGGTGTCATAAATGAATTTACAGTTATGAAAGATATTCGTTTTCTTAAAATTTTCATAATTTGTTATGGGAGCCCTCCTGCAGTTTGTCCGGTTAAACTGTCGTAATCACCGAGAGCCGATGATCAGATGGTGGTAAAATTTGAGGACAGTTATTCAGCGACTCTAGCAATTCTCTTACAGACTAGTTTCTATAGGAAATAGCTTCAGTCCTAGGTACAGCACACGTGATTAACATTCGATTTTTGATTTTAAAAAATTGAAGAAAATAAACAGAATATAAGTATCTACTTTGTGGTACAGTATTTAAAAAGTGCCAGAACGCCTGTGACAGCGTGTTTACTGCCAATCCTGTCGATTGGTCACATCAGTGCATCAACCAAACACAAATCTACTCATTTGAGAGCCATAAGTAGCAGTGGAATGTAGGAGGACTACTGGACCTTGCAAGCAGGCTGTGAAGCCTATGCCCAGACACACACACACACACAGGGGTGGCTTTGCCCCTCCAGACCCCTACAGTGATTATGACCAACCGGACAGAGTGCAGACTAAAGTGTACATTAGGTAAAAACTGTGCCCAGGCAGTATCATGCACCAGAGCACTTAGTACTAAAATAATGGCACATTCAACAGTAATCTCACAGCCATGATATGGTGAAGGTAGGTGTGATCATAAAGCATATATTTATGTTCATCAGACAGGAGACATCCATACAGAAATCACAAAAATTAGTAAAATAATGAAAAGTCAGAGTAGTACACAGTATGAAGCACAGTAGTGTAACCCCCTATCAATGAACATTAAAAAAAAACATTTTTAAAAAGTGCAGTACTGCATTAGGCCATACAGTACACAGTAATTGGTAAAAAATACAGACAGTCCTGTCAGGAGTTCTTTCTGAAAAGAATCAAATAACTAAAATGGTTTTATAATTTTTTCCTGCGTATTGTGTATGATGGTCTACTGTGTGTGTGTGTGTTTTTTTTAATAAAGCATTTGGACTGCTTTGGTGGTAGGTGGTGGTGACCATGATTCACTCTCTTGATGTAGTGCTACTTACTTCTTCCTCCATCTTTAGAATTTTTTTCCCTCTATTTTACCCTCCCTTCTCTCTGTTTCTCCCATCTTTTCTGTCACTTTTTGTTACTCTTCTTTCCTATTCAGGTGGCGTTACATTGAGTGACAACTCAAATGGTTTCCTGTAAACCAGGAAACCATTTACAACACTGGGTGGTGACTTACACCTTTTAACCCAACAAAATCTTCCACAGGAGTAGGCCCTATCCTCTAATTTTTAACAGTACCCAATTCAAGCCTGCATTGTCTTTAAACATACCTGTGGTTTCATTCTATCAGGATTTATCTTGGAAAGATCATAGCTATAACCTCTCTCGTAAAATCTGTTTCCAAGAGATTACCATAGTTGTGCTACGCTGACTCCATACTTTCTTTACCCTGCACAGTTGTTGACTTTTATACACTGGTTTTATTCGCCCCTGTGTAGAATACAGCTTTCACATGTGGGGAGGCTCCCCACATATAGACTACAGCTCTTCTCAACAAGGTGGAGTCAGAGGCTTTTCGTCTCATTAACTCTCTTCCTCTTACTCGCTCCCTTCAACCTTTGTCTCTTCACTGCACTGTTACATCTTTATCTCTTCTTCAAGCGCTACTTCAGTGGTTGC
>JAGKTI010018316.1:0-17800 GCA_018397915.1 Birgus latro | reverse complement strand
TGTAGTGGTCTTTATTAAGGGAGAAATACTCCAGAGAGAGGTGGGTGTCATCTCGACATTGTCCTGATGGAAATCTAACGAATTTCTCTGGCTGGAAGTTGATGCATAACCTAAAAGCGACCTGTAAATTCCTTGATTGCATTTGACGCCTGTGCAGACTAAACTAACTTTAAAAATTCTTCTCACTCCTCTTGTATTGTCACCTGTGCAGACTATACTAACTAACTGTAATAATTCTTCTCATCCCAATTGCATTTGTCACAACCTGTGCAGACCGAACTACCTAACTAACTGTGATAATTCTGCCCACTCTGACAGGAACAATTATATTCGTATGATGGTTATTGCCTTTCATTTACTTAGAAGATGCAAAAGATTAGTTGAGACTGAAGACGGTCGGACCGAAAGTGTCAAAAAAGCATTTTATTCTTTTTGAGCAACTAACTGTATTGCGATATCACACACACACACACAGCATAATATAATAGTTTTCTTGGGAGATTTTGTAACATCTCTTCCCCAGCGATACATTAAACGCAGTACACTTAAAAAAAACCTCTCATATGATGCGGAGGTAAATGTTGTTCATTTTATAGAGACAAACAACCTATAAGGAAATATTATCCTTATATGAAACGAAAAAGTCTCTCCCAAGTTATATACGAAAAAAATGCAGGGGTTGCAAAATTAATGAAGGAAAAAGTTCAGTGTGCTTAAAGGAATACTGAAGATTGCTTTTATCGAAGGTGATATCTTGCCTGAGCTGCATAGAGTCGCCTAGATGTAACAAGAATGAACTAAATGATAAGGTTAACGTGTAATAGCCTAAATAAATCACTAAAAAGTAGGCCTTATGATGTACGCTATGGCTACAAGAATGTGGCTCAGTATTCTCCACAGAGCATCCACATATAAGGCTTCAGTAAATTAATTGTTTTTCTGTGCAGTTTAGACACCTTGGCTGTAAAATGTGCAAAATACTTTCAGATATATATATAAGAGTGTTATATAATCTTTAAACACATGAATGTCTTAATAACCATTACCACTAACATCAACAAGTAAAGAATATAAAGTAAAAAGTGTGTGTGTGTGTGTGTGTGTGTGTGTGTGTGTGTGTGTGTGTGTGCTGTCTGGCCAAATGGTTCCTTCGCCTTTAAAGCATCGGCCATTCAATGTCATTAATATTGTTGTTTGTGTGTCATGTTAACGCTGTGCACATCTGTCAGGCATCGGAAAGTTAGCACAACTCCAGTACTGAACTCCTCGTAATGCCAAAAGTTATGTCTTTAATTTCATTATTATTAGTTATGGAAGTCATAGGGTTTCTGAATTCATGCTGGTACCATCAACTCCACTTCAGCATTGGGACAGCTTCACTCTTCTATTACAGACGACTTTATTTTGCAGAGTGTGTAATAACTGCTTGAGTGTGTCAGCAGTTTAATTTTTCGCCCTCCACTAACATCACGCCGCATTTTTATGTATTCTTGCTACCTTCAAATGTTGTTAATGAACCTGGGAGACATATTGAAGGGGTTAATGAAGACTCTGCTGAATATCTGAACTCCAAGGCATCTCTCCTGTGCAAAGTGAAGGCGTTTCAGGAATGCAAGGAAAAAAATAAAGGACGTCTTCAGGCTGAGCGGATTAAGGCAGTCAGTGTGATGGCGCCTTTTCATTATATTTTTAGTTTCCTGAGACGAATATTTATAGCAAAAGAGAGACGACTGACTGTGAGGGGACTATACTCTTCACTAACTGACCTTTTCCTCTAAGCGAGGTCTCTCCATCCTTCTATTTATAAATTTAAACACCTGTCTATTGGTTCATCTACGAGTATATCTCACCGACAACTCTTCAACATACTCTTATTTTATATATCTTTCTGCTCTGGAGTGTTTTCTCTTACACGCGTCACCAGTTACCTTGCTCTCACCCAGGTATCTCTTCCACATATATAGTGTTCTACCCTCTTCTCCCAGGTAAGTAAAACTGAAGTGTTTCCCCTTACAGACGCCATTATCTCACTCTCATACAGCTGTTTCACCCACATATATATTCCTCTCCTCTCTTATCTCATGTAACTAAAACTGGTGCGTTTCCCCTTACTGATGTCGCCAATTATCTCGCTCTCAAACGTTCTTATCAGTCTGTCCTACTGCCAATTGTCCTTCCAGCTGCGTATGACTGCACCAGATCTTTACCTAAGGGTTCTTGAAATAACCACCTCAACCTTGGGACTTCCTTCTCATGGTATTATTCATGTTACTTTTAGACATTTTATTCATCGTTTGGGTGACCTTTTTTTGGTGAACGAGTTTGTGTCTTTAATTTGATTAGTTGTTTTCCCCTTAATTCTTGCTATTTTCGAACGATTGTGTTAAATTTAGTGAGAAATTTTGTTATGATCTATTTACTCCTTAACCTAAAATCGACATCTCTCTACCTTGAATACTGAGAGGTGACAATAGCCTAACAATAGAAAATGATGCTGTTCATAATGAGGTGACTTAGAAAGGACGCATAGATGTAGTATTGTCCTTTTTTGCCACTGAATATCATGAAATAAACTTAAAAAAAAAAAGGACGAAAATCTTGGCCAAGTTTGAGTAAAAAGAGTATAGTGACGGAATTGACGCAGGCTGTGTCTAAAGCCTACAGTGCGAAAAGTCTCTCCTAAGCTGAATAAAATCATCTGAAGGTAACAGGAATACATTAATAACCACCTTGTCGGATTGGAGGGATTAATGAAGGCTATATCAGACCTCTCCAGATTGTAAAATTTCTCCCAAGATAAGCAAAATGGTCTGGTGGCAGAAAAATAAAGCTTAAAAATAATCATCGCAGCCGAGGGTATAACTCATTCTTCATTATTTCATAGCGTTTTGTGTAATGAAAATGAAGGTTCGTTAATTTAACCCACGCGAATAAGATGTAATATTCGTAGAGAAAAGGAAAACAATTAGTTGATGCTAGAGAGTCCTATTCGTAGAGAGAGGGGAGAAAAATAATTAGATGTTAGAAAGCCCATCCATTTTAGCTCTTGAAATTCAGCCCTGCTTCACGGTAGAGTTTGGTGAAACGAAGGCACTGGTACTGCTGTTACCGTACAACTGTGAGTTTCTGTTACTGTTTGGGGATGCCTCACACCGCATGTGTTAGGTGGAAATAGGGTCAGAAAGACGATTATGATGATGGGAAAGTTGTTGCTGATGATGGTAAAGTTGCTGAGGATAAATGATGATGACTGAACAAACCGTTAGCAGAACGATCAGTCTACCCAAGCTTAGCACTTTCTATCTCCCCACAAGATCCTGTTTGACTATTAGGTCCGCGTCGATGTGATTGCATAAATGTACCTAATTATTATCTTGGGTGTTATAACTCTCTGATTCCAACACAGCCAGCACGCATAGTATACAAGAAAGCATTAACGTCTCGTATACAGAAATTAACTGGTAAGGGAGAAGTGCTACAATTCTCGTAGTTCAGTGCTAGACTAAGGCAGTACTGCGTCTCTGCATCCTCTTTATAGTACTTCTTCGTTAATAGCACCATATTCTAGTTTTTGTTGATTTTTGTAATTAGCGATGGAGAGATGGAAATTTTAGGCTAAGTGAATGAAGGATAGTGGTATTACTTTTAGCGAACTTCTTCATTACTAACATCCCTTTCTGGTGATTATATTTTGATACACCTCAGCAATCAAGAGAGAGAGAGAGAGAGAGAGAGAGAGAGAGAGAGAGAGAGAGAGAGAGAGAGAGAGAGAGAGAATTTTTTGTCCACGTAAGAGTAAAAATTGTGTAATGAAACTCCTAGGCTAGCGAGATTACGGGCTTTAGAGTGGGTAAAATCCAGGCATCTCTGCTCCTCCGTAAAGAACACTGGCACGTCATGTATATATAAAAAAAAAAAAAGGTAAAAAAGAACTCCCATCGTCTCTTTCTAAGTTATTCTTTTCTTCTCATCCTTTCCCTTCCAGTCGATCCACTCTTTACATCATTTTACTCCCTTTCCCTCTCTTTTCATCCATCCACTCTCTCCATCTTTCTTATTCTTTTCCCTCTTCTTCCATTCATCCACTCTCTCCTTCTTTAAGCTCCCATTCCCTCTCCTTCCATCCTTCCACTCTCTCCATCCTTTTACTCCCTTTCCCTCTCCTTTCATCCATACACTCGCTCCTTCTTTTTACTCTCTTTCCCACTCCTTCCATCCACCCACTTCTTTTATCTTTATTTTCTTCCACTCCTCATCCCTCATCTTCCAACTACTTTCACGCATTTCCGTCTCTGCTCAATAACGAATCCTTTTCTCGTAGCATCCTCATATACTCTCCCACATTTTCTCTCCACTGTATACTTGGCTTTCCTTCCTATCTCCTTTTATCCACCTGTCTCATACGCTAGTTCCAATCACTTCTGTCCCTAATCAGTAATGACCATTATTTCCACGAAACATCATCTTCCCAGTTATACCGTGCAGCTTTTTCTCTGCAAGTTTTTCTTGATGTTTCTGTTTTCCTTCCTGTCATCGATTTCTTATTCACTTTCTCCGCACATTTCCTTCCACTCTCAGTAACAAATCTTCGTACCTGCATACTCATCCACTTAATCTCTCCTGCATTTTCCTGGTCTTCTTCCTATTCTTCAGAACTCTCAAGCAGTGTTTATTCTCTACATTTACGTCCATGCCCAGTAGCGATCCCTCTTCTTTCACCTCATCCACGTCTCTCATATATATTCACACCTCGGGAACAGACCTTGAATCATGTGCCCAAAGCCTTTTCCATTGCAAAGAGTATATGATTTCCCTATGCAAAATCTTCAGCTATAGTTATTCAGTTCTCGTTATTCAATTGACAGAGAAATGAATAAACGAGGAATTAAATAAAGCAGCAGGAAAATAATTATGGCTGACAGAGGAACAGATATAGGAAACTAATAGACAGGAGGGTGGGGGGGGGGTGCATATGAGAGCGAGATAGAGAGAGAGAAAGAGCAACCGTGTGTGTGTATATGCAATAGTTCCACCCTAACCCCACGGTTCTGTTATGCTGCATGCCGATCTGGCCCATTGATTTTATTCATTTATTCCAGGTGTTATTGAAGGGATGAACAGAGCGGGAAAGTCTTGCTGCAGTGGTATCCTGTTGCCATTGACCTCTGCAATGGTGTGTCAGAGGGTTAATGCTGCAATATTACACTCCTGGAATGTTGCACTGTTAGGAAATCATTCGCGGTATGCTACACTGTTTTTTGTTCCATTTATTAAAATTCACTTCTGCAATGTTACTTAGTGTCATGGATTCACTTTGGGAATGGTCGTACGTTATGAATTCACTGCTAGAATGTTACGCTGTGTTATAGGAATCAGAGCTGGAATGTTGCACTAAAACATGGATTCACTGCTTGAATATTTTATTGCGTCATTGTTTCATTGCTGGAATGTTAAGCTACGGTTTTAATTCACTGCTGGATTTCACCTCTGGAATGTTACACTGTGTTACGCATTCACTGCTAGAGTGTTACACTTTGCCATAGATTCACTGTTAGAATGTTAGATTTTGTTATGGCTTCACTGCTGAATTTCACTGCCGGAATGTCAGAGTGTGTTATGGTTTCACTGATGACATGTTAGACTGTGTTATGGATTCATTGCATTACGGATTCACTGCTGGATTGCCACGCCGTGTTACTGATTCACTGCTGGGGTGTTTCGTATACTGTGTTATGCAATCGCTGCTGGAATGTTAGTGTGTCAGATACATTGATGGAATAATAAACTGTGTTATGGATTCACAGTTGAAATATTAACACTCAGGCTCCTTTAACTCACTTCAAGCCATATGAAATCGTCTGGCAACAGCTAGAATTGAGAGCTGTCCTGAATCATAAGAGGGTCAAAATGATTAATGGATTTACTGTTAGCATGTTTCACTACTGGAAGGCAAAAGCTAGAAGCTGTTACTCGAAATGTTATGCTGGTGGGTTGCTGTCATTCTTGGGCTGGCTTTTTAGCTGAAATAATACGCTGCTGGAACCGTTGTCACTAATGGAATATTCCCATTATGAATGTTGTTAATACTGGAATATTGTTAATGCTTGAATGTTACACTGCTGAAAATCTAAACTGCTGTAATGTTGTCACACCAGAAGTTTGGCAGTGTTGGAATTCCATCAGACTGGGAGGTTGTCACTACTGGAATGTTGTCACACTGGAGGGTTGTCGCTGTTGGAATGATGTCACACTGAAAAGTTGACACTGTTGGAATGATATCAAAATTGAAGGTTGTCATTGTTTGAATGATGTCACACTGGAAGGTTGTCACTGTTGGAATGATACCACACTGGACTGTTGCTGCTGTTAGAATGATGTTATACTGGAAGGGGAAGACCTGAAGCCCCAATTACATGTTAAAATAGAGTAGACAAATATACAGTGTTCCTGGAAATGGGCATGAAATGTTGAAGGTAATTTTTTGGCTAATTTTGTGTACCGCTATGTGGCGCACTGGGCCAAAGTGGACTGGGAAATCATCAAGTCATCACCAAGCACAAGCAGCGCACGTAACGGCCAACCTTGGGGGTCAAAGGGGAGCATGAATAAAAACCTTGTAGATCGGCTAGACGTACCTCCTCCCCCCTGGCAATCAGAATGGGTGGAATCCCCTCACCCAGGTCCGATCCTTGTAGTCCACAATATGAGGGAGATGGGCTGCCCTCCTCCACCTGAACAGGGAAGGACTCATCGACCTCCTCTCCGGCTAAAGAGCAGGTCGACGCATCCTCGGCCATGGAAACGGAGGCGGTTGGTGGACAACAAGAGCAACCTGGATCGTGGTCAAGTCCAGAGCCGGGTCGGTGTTCTGTGTGGTAGTCTTCCGGTTGAGGGGAGCATTCAGCCTTAGTGTCTTCCACAGTGTTGTGCAGGGGATGGCAGGCCGGGCCTGATGCTCCCTGCAGTGAAGGGCAGAATGCACATCACAGGCGAGGCACTCGGGAATGACAAGGCGAGGCAGCTCGTCCTCCGTAAAGATCACAGGGAGAAGTACACGCAAGCTCCCTTGTCACTCTTGCAAGAAGCCCTTGCCGGCTAGATGTACATTTCCACATCGGTGCTTATCTCTGTCGGACTCTCAAGACCCCTGGCCTGGCCTCCCCGGGCCGTGAGACATCGCATTGCATGGGTAGAACCCTGCACGACCGTGCCACCGGCCCAATAACAGCCCGAGCCTCAGGACCCTTGGGGGTCCCAAAAAGACAAAACTCCACCATCTCACCACCACCAAGGGAGCATTGAAGATGCCGTGTGTTTGGTGCAACGACAGCCTGGCGGTGTGTCACAGGGGGTTTAGAAATATGAATATGTTGCCATTAAGTCATCAGTTACCACGGTGGGAAGAGAAATGCATTGATTTTATCTCCATTACTTATGGGAGAAAAAAGGGAAGTCATCACTGACACGAGGGCTGTTGACTTATGAAAACAAGTAGTAAGTTTTACTTTATTTGGACTTGCGGCATCTGTTCTCTAAGACGAGAAATTTATTGTTACTTTATAAACTTTCTCTTCAACAGTACACAGCGGAGAATAATCACTCACGAATGCTGAATCATTAGTACTGCTGGTCTCTGAGAGAAGGAATAACCCTTGCCCCTTGACAGCCAATAAATAATAATACCATAGAACTTACTAATAGTCCAGATTCTTGCTGATGTTAACTCCTGGCTGGCACAACGAATTTATGAATTAATATGAAGGAACTGACTTAACTACCAGTCTTGATTAATACCAAGGAAAGTTTTGTGCAAATTGGGTGCAAGCAAATTAAAGTAAGCACAATATGGAGAAATGAAACACGACAAAGAAAAGGACTGTAAATTTATTAATTACAAACAAAATGAGTTCTTACACTACAAGATAACTTAAACAAGTAATCACTCATTCACGCAACCAAACTAGCTAATACACTTAAGCCTAGAAAACACAGCATGAAAATACTAGTCAGTGGAGAAAATGGAGACACAGCTGTGAAGAGACTTGGTGACCGCTGCCCATTGGACACTACACAGTGCATTAAAACATCAACGCCAGTATCCTGGCATTTGATGAAGCCGTACCCTGCGTATTTCTCCAGACAATCTTGTAGCTTCCAAGCAATTTAATTATTCTTCGGAGAGATTTCTCGAACTAGTGGGGGTCAGAGGTAGTTTACATCAAGCCTTTCATTACAAGAAGTTGAACATACTCGCCTGACAGTAGCAAGGGTAAAATTCAACCACGTCATTATGTCGATGGTTAAAAAAGAAGAAAAATGAGAATTAACGCAAAGGTGAATTACATTAGGCAAGATGAACTGAACACCTTCCATTAAGAGCTGAACACCTTCCATTAAGTTGATCTGTTTCTGAAAGGATTCTTTATATTATCGGACTATTTTATTTAGCTTAGAAAGGTTATCATGGCTGAAGAGCACGAGTGGGGATAGTGTGTAATCTATTCAGAATGAGATGTGTCTCTTAAGCAGCATAAAATTGTCCATTCGTTAAGCAGAATAAAAGAGGCAAGATGTCATCATGCGGAAAGTGTTAACCTCTTGAATATGGTAATGTCTATTGTTAATATACTCTCGATATTGCCATACTACAATATTTAGCTAAGAAGAGCCTCCAATAGCTCACTGTTACCTGACAAAAATCGTATAGCTTGGTTGCAACTGAACACTAAAAGTATTTCGCCCATAAGATTTTTCCACGTGATCCCTCCAGGTTGAAGAGTCCCTCCTAAGACGAAGAATGGTTAGAGATACCGGTGGTAAAGTAAGGAATGACATCATCTTAGAGAATGAGTTAATTCCTTTAGTACCATGGCATACTTTCTTTATATATATTTATTCATTTTTATTTAATCGTTTTTGTGTGTCACCCGGAAGAGATGTTGTGTATGTAGGCTACAGCAAACCTTCCAGTTCGTAAAACTTTAACTAGTTTGCCCAGAAGACAAATTTACAGTAGCGCTCCTGAAACGAGAGTGGGTTTTATGCTCTCGGCCGTGTGTGTGTGTGTGTGTGTGTGTGTGTGTGTGTGTGAACCAAATAACGTAATCAGTTTTGAATCGCTTTAAACAAAATTTACTGAAAGGTTTCACAGCAGATATGGGGTTAACCTGTTATCTTTAGGACAATGGATGGAAAGTCAAGGACAATGAACTAGGCCACTGCTCGTCCTAGGAATGTCAACTTAAACATTTTTTCGTCCAATTAAGACCATATTAGGTGGATGGGTTGAAGGTAAAACAAGAACTAATTTATTCGTTTTGAAAATATAACTCCAAGGCCAAGACCACAGGGCAGGGTCAAAGTTCAGTTCGTATATGTGTGTGAACAAACTAACTGAAGGAGTTTTGATCCGATATGACCCAAATGGGGTGAAAGTTTTGATATTTAATCAAGGGAATAACCTACTGTTTTTGAGAATATTAAATAGATCAAAGATCAAGATCACAAGCAGAGTCAGCTTAAATAATTTTATGTCTGTTTGGATTGATCCTTGAGGAAAATTTCAGGGTAAGTCATTGATAAAGGGATTCGATTTTGAGCACAATCTAGGGAAGGTCAAGGTCACAGGGAAAGATCAAAGGAGAGTGTCATAGGATAAGGTCAGTTGAGCCAAACTTGGTGGAAGAGTTATGGGTCAGTCATGAATAAAGTTTGTTTTGAGAACGGGTAGTCGAAGGAAAGGATCACAGTGCAAAACCAAATAAACAACCCTTACACCAATCAGTGTGCGCAGTTGTTGCCTCCCCGAGTATCCCTTCCTGTTTTTTTTTTAAATTATTATTATTCATGATGTCTCTAGATGTCTTTAATCATGTTAAAGGACACTATATTCGAACTAAGGAAAACTGATATAGACTTCACTGCCTTTCACCAACAGAAAACTATTCAGCGTTAATAAACCCTTCCAGTGACTGCCTGAGCAACAAAAAGAAAAGAAAACTCATTTGTCCAAACGCGTGAAGCTTCATAAAATCACCTGAAAATACCAAGAATAAAATAAAGACTGTCCTAAAGATGGAATTCAGAATAAAAAGAAAGAAAATGGACTGAATGAAACAGTGACGAGATTGAGAAAGTTGAAAAAGGGAAGAGGGAAGTTGCTGCTGCTGATGATGGTGATGATGACAAGGAGGAGGAGGAGAAGGAGGAGAAGGAGGAGGTAGAGGAAGAGAAGGAGGAGAAAAAGAGAAACAGAAAACTAAAAAGATAGCCAGGTGTAACAAGGATGCAAAAATAATGAAGAGATTGAGCAGGATAATGAATATAAAAAGATCTATATCAAGGAAGAGGAGGAGGAGGAGGAGGAGGAGGAAGGGGGAAGGCATGAAGAAAGAAGTATTTAGAAAGACAGCGATAAAAGGCAAGATGAAAAAGAAGCCTCAGAGCTGTTATCATCATTGTTTCATCTTAATGTGGTGTTTTTCGGAAGAGCAGAGTCTGGGCAAACACGACTCTCCCCTGCTGCATCGATTTCAGATACCACCTTCTTCTTCTGTCTTTTCCTCTGGGATGTATTTCGTCCTCTTGAGTCTGCTGCCATATTGTTCTTGGTAATTACTTCCAGAGTTTTTTGTGCAAGTTATTTTATTTTATTTTATTTATTTATTTATTTATTTATTTTTTGCTTCACGTATTTTTTTGGTGCTTCAGTTTTTTTTTTCTGCTTCACGCATTTTTTGTGTTTCATGTATTTTCTGTGCTTCATGTATTTTTTTTTGGCTTCATTTATTTTTTTTGTGTTTCGGTTATTTTTTTGTGCTTCAAGTGTTTTAGCGCTTAAGGTATTTTTTGCGCTGCATATAGTTTTTTTTCAGGATTTTTTTTTTTTGTGCTTCAGGTATATTTTGTCCTTCATGTATACTGTTTGTGATTCTTGTATTCTTTGTGCTTCAGGTATTTTGTATGCTTCAGGTAATTTTTTGCTTCAGGTATTCTTGTGCTTCAGGTAATTTGTTTTGCGTTCACCACTTCTTTTATCTCAGGTGCCTCAGTGTGTGTGTTTTTCTTNNNNCTTTTTGTATGAAAGTTCTTTGCCAACCACCTGCTTTCTTTTGCTTTGATCTGTCTGTCTGTCTGTCTGTCTGTCTCTCTCTCTCTCTCTCTCTCTCTCTCTCTCTCTTTCATGGCTACTCCTTTTTACTGTTGTTAATTTATCCACGTTCGGAAATGCGTAACATATTTCAGCTGAATTACCGTACTCCATCCACGAATACTTACCTGAAATTATAATCGCCTGTCCTTTTACCTTTGAAAAATATTAAGCCCTCATGTATCTACCCCTCTTATTTACTGTTTTTGATAGTTATTTTAAGAGTTAAATGCTGATATTATAAGAATTTCCATACTAATTTTCTTACAGCAACTGCCTTAACTCTCATCGCTAGTGCCCGAGAAATGAACATCATCTACTGCCAGACGATTGTATTTAGCCGAAAGTCACTGAAGGCAAGAGAAATAATATCGCTGTCAAATCTCATATGGTTGAAAGAACTCTGTTATGCTGCTATTAACGCCAGATGATATATTTTAAAAAAAGTAAGTCACGGTAGACTGAGTGGCATATTTCCAACTTTCTTTTCCTTTGACATGTATATCGTGCTCATATGTCGCATTGGTGCTGGAGAGGGATGCCTTCACGTGGTGGCACCGAAATAGCTGGCTGTCTCCAATGCTTGGTTACACAAACACTCCTCAACTTCATCCCTATTCCCCAAAAAGGGGGGATGGTGGAATGGCTGAGGAGGGTAATTCCTCTTGGTTTGCGTTTCAAATGAGCTTCGTACTACTACTACTATTGCTACTACTACTATTACTACTACCATTACTACTACTACTACTACTACGTATGTCTATTTCTGCGTTGTTCTTGTTATTTCGTGCCTTTGATAATGAAACAGAACACATTTCAGCTGACGTTGCTCTTAAGTTTATGTAAGTGAAGTTCCTCAAATATTGGCTCTTTTTTCACCTATATATCTACGCCATCGATGTAATGGTAAATCTTTCTCCCTATTATTTTTCAACTTTGGTGCTGATGACATATTATATTTCAGGTGATTTCTTAATGAGTACTCGACTAGCTTTTGTTCCAGCTAAATATAATACTGCTGTCTCTTCCTTTGATATATTTTTTGCTGATATTTCTTATAATGTTTTCTGTTCATGTTATGTTAGGTAAATATACATACCGTAATTCCCTTTTAACTCTCTTCATGTTTGTATACGCAATAGCTCACACACACACACACACACACTCTCTCTCTCTCTCTCTCTCTCTCTCTCTCTCTCTCTCTCTCTCTCAAAGACGTATTCCATCCTCCCTCCCTCTGTTGTGGTGGGGAGAACTGATCCATTGTGACAAGTGTTTATTTTCATGCAGTTTCCCGTACAACTCATTCAACCTTTATTATGACAGAGTTGAAAATTATTTACTGCTTTTCATGATAGAGATGTAGTTTGTTTAATGTATATCGTATTGGTCCAACTTCCTCGTTCATTGGCTACTTATTTCCGTGTATTTTGTTATGTTGCCGTGCTTAGATGTATTTTTTTGCATTTGATATTAGTCAGTCGCAATATATTTCGGGTGATTTATTTTTAAGTCTGTCGCATTAATTCACATACCTCCTCTCTCTCTCTCTCTCTCTCTCTCTCTCTCTCTCTCTCTCTCTCTCTCTCTCTCTCTCTCTCTCTCTCTCCAGATATGTTTTTCCTCTAGTTTTTTCTTAGAAGTTACTAATGGTGATTATTTTCCTGATTTGATGTGGGGGATATTGTATAATTTTTTACCTTAGTATATTAATTCAAGTACTAACGTCATCTGCTTTTATTCACCTGGTACCAAGTCACAGGAGTACTGTATAGGGGAATTATGTCACCTTTGTTTTCTTTTGAGATATATTTTGCCCTCCCTGGTTTTCTTCTACTTTGCCCTTATCAATACTTTCCCTGGTTTTATATTGGTGATAAGGGACATATATCAGATTACGTCTTTTTGAAGTTTGCATATTCTGTGAACTGACTTAATAATCAATTTATTAATTTGTATTATCTTCTTCATGGCTCCAATTAGTCAGCGTCAACTGATTATTATTGTCTGTTGTTCATTGGTGTAGACTGCTAGAATTGTCCCAACCAGGAGAAGGATGATTCAGAACTTGGGCTCCCATGACGCATTCTCATATAAATATCATTTGGCACAGGGCAAATCAAGGTGCAAGAATTTTTGCCACAATGAAGGAGTTACACATTTCAATCGATTATCTAAAGCGTGTGTATCCTATGTAATGACTATTTTTTTTTTCCTGTATGCAGCTACTGCTTTGATAATGTTTGTATTTATATTCGGAGTCTGTTGTTGGCGGTATGATAGGAATTATACAGCTGAAATCCATTGAAGTGTGTTTAGTCTTCGTCTGCCTTAAATATTGACATGTTTTCGTTTCAGATATACATTATTTGATACTATTTTCTTTTGTTTCTATATGCTGTACTGACAAGCTATGTAAGTCAGTTGATCTTTTAGCACTTAATGTTACCCTCGTCGTTGTTTTCCATCTACGTGAAGTACTTGCTATTTCTTCCTCTTTGAAATATCTTTGGTTTTCATGATCGACTTGATGTGAGGTGAATTTTCAAATAAAGTGTCGTTAATATTTCGTTTCCGTAGGTGTTATTATTCCTACTACCTCAAGTTTTAGCGACCTTCTTTCCCTGTGCTTTCGGTCACATAACTATTGTTAATAATTTCCCGAAGATCATTCTAAAAGGTTTTCTGTTCAAAGATTTGATATTTCAATCATTTCAAGATTATGTAAAATCCCGACACGTACTCCTACTCAGGGTAGTTCTTCTTCTTGTTCTTCTTCTTGTTCTTCTCCTACTTCCGAAACAACATCCCAATCAATGTTCCTTTTGCATTTGCATTTCCAATTCCCCATCCTCGTTCTCAGCTTAGTTCTTTTTTTCCTTTTTTCAACACTTCGTTTTACCGTTTCTCAACTGGCCTCTTTATTTTTTTTTCCCCAAACACCACTTTTACACACCATATAGTCGGTCACATATTCTCCATTAATATTTACTTCTCCCTATCTTCGTTCTCAGTCTAGTTCTCCTTTTTTCAGACTTTTTTCTAGTCTATCTCACGTTTTCCATTCACACTTGCCTTTCCCCAGCTTCGTCATCAGCCTACAGCATCACCTTCCAAACACTACTTCCATGCACCATCCTAGTCAGTCATACATTCCCCTTTCACAGTTACCTTTCGCAAAGCATTTCCCAGCCATCCTCGTTCTCCTCCTCGTTCTCCTCCTCTTCTTTTATCTTCGTACATCCTTCCAGTCACTTCCTCTGTTTGTCTCTCAACCTCTTACTCGGTGTACAGCTTCTTCCAGCAACACCACTGAAAGTCACCCCCCTCCCACTTAAATATCTCTACATCCTGTCTCTCCACCTCTTTTTTCTTTAATCTACTTTTTCTTCTTGCTCTACTTTCAAAGATCCTCTCAATCTCTTCCACTGCATGTTTCCACTTCCTTTGTTTTTTCTTTTTCTTTTTATCTTACTGCTCTTTTAACAATCACTTTCTCAAACACCCTCCTTCAAACATCCCCATATCCTGAGTCTCCATTTCTTTCTTGATATACCTTTTCCTTCTTCTTCCTCTCTCTTGTACCCCTTTGGTTAGTAATTTAATTGGCGACTTTTTGTAGTGGACTTTGGTTACTTCCAGGATACTTTATTCGCTCTAGGAGATCCTTCTGGTAATGGAGAAAATAATGATCCAGTTTTCTATCCCCTCCTCCAGGTCTAAAAGTCTCTCCGGAGAAATCGTCAGCCAACAGCAAGCATAACGAGTACAACAGGGTCCTTCGGTTAATGTCTTTCGGTTAATGGCCTTTGGGGTGGTGTTGTGTGGTGTGGCTTCACTTAAATTAGCAAAAAGATGTTCCAGCAGCTAAATATAAGCATTATGTTTAAAGGCAGTTAATTATGATCTATGCGTAGCTTCAGTCTTGAGCAAAATCTTCTCCAACACGTCGGCGGCTTCATAATTAGCCCTTTACTTTCACCTCTCACCTACTAGTCAATTTTGCACTTTCAGTATTGTGCCGTCTTTTTAATAGTTTATTCTCATTAACACAACCTCCAGAAGTCCTTATTCAAATGAGGAAAGATCTCGGGTTCAACAAGTAAATGAATGCAGTACTTAGCCCCCAGTTTGAAAAATCTCTCCTGAGTAAAATTGTACAAAGCTACCAAAGATATGAAAAAATACGTCATTGGGGTGAAGAGGGTAAAACACACATGCCATTTTCTATATATCATTTTATTCTTGCTGCCATAGGTATTTTTGTTAGTTTATAAATTTCTTTTCAACTTGCAGGAGTTAGATATTGCCATCATTTAGCCCTATCATAGTCTGACGGTGTCCTGAATAAAATTAAAAGCAAGCGCAAAAGAATTCGAAGCTTCGGGGCCTTGCGGTTAATGCTCTTGTGCCGTGTGGTGTGGGAGGGTGATTTTGTATGGTGTGGGGTGGAAGCGTGACTTTGTATGGTGTGGTGTGTGCGGGAATGTGATTTTGTGTGGTGTGGTGTGTGCGGGAGTGTGATTTTGTGTTGTGTGGTGCGGGAGTGTGATTTTGTGTTGTGTGGTGAGGGAGGGTGATTTTGTGTGGTGTTGTGCGGGAGGGTGATTTTGTGTGGTGTGGTATGCATGGGAGTGTGATTTTGTGTTGTGTGGTGTGTGCGGGAGTGTGATTTTGTGTGGCGTTGTGTGGTGCGGGAGTGTGATTTTGTGTGGCGTGGTATGCATGGGAGTGTGATTTTGTGTAGTCTGGTGTGAGAGGCTGGCATGGTTGTATAGTGTGTTGTGTGCTGTGTTATAGTGCGTAGTGTGGATTGGTGTGGTTTGGCTTCGTTAAAATTGCTATAGGCTGTGGAAGGGAAGCATTCTGCGTTCATAGTTCGTTAGTGAGAGACAAACGGATGGAGCTACTTCTACATATATCAAAAACTTGTTATTGAAAGAGTCAGTGGCTACTTATCATCCATATACTATTCTCGGTCAACATCTTGCAAATATCTATCTTTCAGTCTTAACTCAGTTTTGACTATCATTAACGTACCTTTTAAACAATTTCACTTGCTCAGCAAATAAAATTGTTGTCTTTCAGCCGCCTACACTGTTCTACCTCTTTGTATTCTTCTTCTTCTTCATTCAGGTTGGTAGTGAATTGTGGGACCTTCTCTCAGTGCTATATCAAAAGATTTTGTTCAGTCGAGAGAAACAGTGGTAGTCAAAAGCTTCAAAAACTGTGTGTGCTATTGGATTACTTTACTGTTTCCTTCTTTACTGCACTGTCAGGAGCGTATGGGGCTGGGGCTAGGCTTCTTAGACCAGACATTTAAGGTGAGAGTTACTAATTTCTCCCCCTTGAGAGATATTATACAAGCAATAACTTCAAGCGTCCCCGGGATTTAAACCCTTTTTAGCCACATCCCTCTACTTCGTCTATGACTGTCTCGTTGGTCACTGCCTTTCTGAATTATTTGCTTCCGTCTCTTCTTCCCTTTAAGGCCGGCAGGCATTACCAATCTGGAAACGCACTCACTCCATTTCTATCTAAACTTTCTAATGCAGACATTAATCAGTGCTCTAATCCCTCCAGCAGCTTGTCAGCGCTGAAACTGTCACAATCAGTATGACCCATAGTTGTTAAATGTATTGTGTCTGGATATAGAGAAAGGAATATCTCTTAATTATTGGTTATTTCCCATCTCCCTCTCTCTCTATAGACAGTCTATGACAGAATACCAGCGTCATCAAATTCAGCTTAAAAGACTGTGTCAATGAAAGAACAGGAATTAGTGAAAATATTAGTATTCACGAAACAAATTGAAAACAGTGTAACAGAGTAAAAATGAAAAAAAAATACACGTTAGAAACCTATTATAAACAATAATTAGAAAAATATCTGAAGGTAAGATAAAGAGAAGGGATGAAAAAAAGAGGAGGAAGAAGGAAGCAAGGACGAGGAAGGAAGGGGAGAATGAAAAGGGAAGGAAAAATAAAGAGGGGAGAGGAAGAAAATGCATGAAAGTGGAATGAAACAACCAAAAATAAGGAGAAGAAAATGAAAGAGGGGGAAGGGAGAAGGAGGAAGGAGATTGAAAACATAAAGGAAGAGGGGGAGGGGAAGAGAAGGAGGGAAGAGGAGCGAGAAGCGAGGTAAGAGTACATAAAATTCTGTAAACAAAAACCTAGAAAAAACGGAGAAACAACAGGAATAGAAATAAGGAAAGAGAAACAGTCGTGATGGAAACCACGAACTAACAAAAAAACAATTCAGAGGAAAAGAGAATAAAGCCAATACAAGAGTGGAAAACTGCGAACAGGCAAGCGAGGAGAGATGAGAAGGAAAGAAGAAAGGAAAGATAAAAAAAAGTGGAGAAGGAAGGGAAGATAGAGGGGGAAAGACTGCGAATAGGACATGAGGGAGAGATGAAAGAGGGAACGAAGGAAGGAAGAAAGGTGGGTAAAGTGGAGAAAGAAGGGAAGATATAGTGGAAAAGAGAGATGGCGGAAGGAAGGAGTAAGGAAAGGAAGGAAGAAACGAGAGTAAGTAAGAAATGAAGAATGGAGGGATGAAAGGAGCGAGGGAAGAGGGAAGAAAGGATAGATGCAACGAAGAAGGAGAGAGGGAAGAGAGAAATAAGGAAGGAAGAAAGAAAGAAGA
>JAGKTI010018315.1:0-17800 GCA_018397915.1 Birgus latro | reverse complement strand
GACTATGGTCAAGGGATTTCTCTACTGTCCTATGCAGATGACTTAGCATTGGTCTTCTCCGGGCGAAACTGCTATACCCAGGCACCAACTGCACTCGCCCGCCTTCATGACAAATGTTGCGTACTTGGTCTAAAAATCAACTTTAACAAGACCAAATGCCTACCTTTCGGTCTTCGCCACCCAGACCGTCCCCTCCTCATTGGGGGTCAACGCCTTGCCTTTGTACGATGTCACCAGTACCTAGGCGTCTGGTTCGACAGCCATCTAAAGTTTGCCAGCCATGTGAGGTATGTACGGGAACGGGCGGCTACTCGCATCTCTGCCCTCAAAGCCCTTTCTAGCCGCAATATGGGTGCCTCATACAGCGTCCTGCGTACCTTTTACACCCACGCCATCCGATCCCTTGTGGATTATGGGGCTGTATGTCTCATTGGGATCTCAGAGTCGCTTCATTGTTCCCTGGAAGTGGTACAAAATACTGCCCTACATGTGATGCTTGGGGCACCACCGTGGACGCGTCTTGTTAATCTTCGGGCTGAGAGCGGCTTCCCATCTCTGCAACATCGCATTTGGGCACAAACAGCAGCTGTCGCTGCTAAGCTATGCAGGCACCGGTCCCACCTTCCTGTCTCTGTTCTCCTCCGGCGAACACTTGATCAGCCCCCGAATCGACGCCCTGGAGGTGATTGGATTCTCCTTGCCGCCAACGCAGTTCGCAGACTTGATGCCGCTGATGCCGTCAGGGGTGGTCCTGATTTGCCTGACCCTGCCTATGCTCCAGCATCACCCTGGCTTCCTCCTGTGATTAGGTGTGTTGAGCCTACTGTGGCAAACCCAAGGGCCTCTCTTCCTGCTCTTCTTCAACAGGATGGATTGCGTCGTATGGCGGCTCTCTACACTCCTGATGCTGCTGTCTATTATACAGATGGGTCTGTGGGTGCTGATGGGACTGCAGGCGCTGCTTTTATTTGTGACGAGTGGGTTGAGTCCTGGCTTGTCACCTCTGGCGCTTCAGCCTACCAAACTGAGCTTGTTGCTATCCTTGGTGCTCTTCGCCATGCCGATCGCCACTTCCATCGGCGCATCAATATACATACAGACTCCCTCTCTTCTATACATGGCCTGCAGCAGCTCAATTTCACAGACAACAGGTTCCTACTTACCTCCATCCTGGCTGTTGCAACTACCATCACTAGCCGGGGAGGTGAAATTTATCTACACTGGATTCCTGGACATGTTGGAATTATGGGCAACGAGCGTGCTGATGCTGCTGCTCACCTCGCCTGCACTCTCCCTATCGTCACCTTTCTGTTACGACCTAGCTTATCTCGCATCTTGCGACAAGTAACTGAACAAGTAACTGACGCTGTCCACCGTCTTTCCCGGGAAGATCATCAATTCCAGGTATACGAAGGCTCTCGCTCTGCCACCTGGTATGCCATTGCTACAACCTATACACCTGTTGATGTACCCACCGGCACACCCAATCACCTTCTTGTCAAGCTTCGCCGGTTGCGTCTGGGATATCCATGCTATAACCAGATGACTGGTGGAAACCCGGAGCCGTGCCCTCACTGCTTCGGCATTAGTGCAGTGCCTCTTTTACATTATATTCTTGACTGTCCTGCAGCATATTGTCTTCGGCGTGGCCTTGGTGAGCAGCTTCTCAGGGATGACGACTATCGTTTGGCTGCAGAAACTATTGCTCGGGCACCTGCCTCTGTGATTTTGGGGGTTGTGGCCACCTACCCTCCCCCACGTTAACCTGTAACCCTAAATCTTTGTACAGCTTTTCTCTGACGGGCTTTTGTTTTTGCCCGTGTCCTCCCAATGGGGAGGCAAATCTAAATCATCATCATCAGCATTCATTAGCTCAACCAGGAATTGGTTATACAGTATATACGGCAGCGCTATTACAGATGTTTTTGATCTGTGAAGTTATACAGTAGCATTGTTGGACATTTTCAACCTGGACAAGTTAGATACAGCATTATTAGACATTTTCATCCTGGACAAGTTAGATATAGCATTATCTGACATTTTCAACTTGGACAGGTTAGACTAGTGGTTCTTAACCTGAAGTAAATTCCAGGAGGGGCACGAGCCCGGGGGAAAAAATAGGAATTTCTTTAATTATATTTGTAATTCTCTTAACAAGAGCGTGGCCAATATGAAGATGATTATGAAAGAAATACAAAACATGTTTGGATAGATTTATGGACTACAAGAAGAAGTAGCAATACTTCTAGATTCACAGCAGAGACAGATCTCCATGACAAGTTCCAGTCTGAAGGCTTTCTGCTACCTCTAGCTTACGTGGTGGACATCTTCGAAGCGCTGAATGCAATTAACCTTAAACTACAAATGAAAACATCATCATCATGCACCACGACACCATTCGAGCCTTCAAGGCCAAACTCGACCTCTGGATATGCCGAATTCAGGATGGAAATATAGCCAGTTTTGGGAACTTAGATTCTGCTTTCATTTAGTTACCTTGAATCTGAGTTTAAAATAATAATAATAATTACTTATCTGGCTTGAAAGTAGAATTAACCAGATATGTCCCATATATAGATGAGAAGCGTGACGCCTGGAAATTCATCAGGAACCCATTCCAATGTGCGGTAGCTGATGTTTCGGATAAAGTGCAGGAGTATTTTCTTAGCTGAGGAAGACCTCAAAGAACTTGAGACGTTCTGGGTCAAGTACCTTCCTGTCTACCCTCTGATCTCACATCAAGCTCTTCGGATTCTGACAATGTTTGGATCGATGTATCTTTGTGAAACTCCATTTTCCATGCTCATTGCAGTCAAGACGAAGTACAGAAACCGGCTGAACGTTGCAGGGGACTTACCTTGTGCACTGTCTGCCATTCGACCATGCATTCAAGATCTGGTAGCTAAGAAACAGTCAAGTATCTCATTAAATAAGTAAGAAAGTAACCTCATTAAATACCCTGGGTATAGTGTTTGCACAGAATTCTTGGTCAATAAAAAGACTAAAAACACCCATTATTAAAGTTTTTCCTTAAATCTGGGAGGGAATTTTATCGCTTTGTTGAAGATGTGAGGGGGGCGTGGAGGGAAGGACTAACTACTAGAGGGGGCATGATTGTAAAAAGGTTAAGAACCACTGGGTTAGACAAAGCATTATTAGACACATTTTCTATCTAAGAAGCTAGATATCATAAAATCTGACATGTTCTCAACCTGGAAATTAATATATAGCATTATTAGACATTTTGAACCTGAGAAGTTAGTTATCACAATTAGAGATGTATTCAATCCAGAGGTTAATCCTAGATACGAAGACGTCCCTTCTGACCTCGGGATAGGAAGACCTGTGCCAATTGGATATACTGAAGGAAAATGATTTAAAAAAATATACACAAAAATGTTTTATTTAAAACTAATGGAACTGAAATACAAATATAACTCCTGCGGAGACCATAATGACTAGAAATTAATAAAACTGAGCTAAAATAAATACATTTGTAAGTTACTTGAAAAAAATAGTGAAGGAAAAAAATAGTACTGACTTCTCTTCCTGAGTGACATACATGGAACTGAGCAAAAAAACTACCTAAACTATAAAACCAATACCTAAATATCACACAGTCAGCCTGCCAACCCTGAGTTCCACAGAAAACTGGATGCCTGGCATAAATGGAAACAGGTAATAAATATATACACCGCTACCCTCAAAGCACTCTATCAATGTCAGGCTCCTGTTGTGGGTCCTTGTGTGGTGTAATGACGGCCATCACACCACCACTAGGGTCACTGGTACACTCAATCAGTGTCACACCACCCACACTAACTAACATCACGGGTTTCTGTGTCACTCCGGGGTTCCAGTGTGGTGTCAACAGTCCTGTTGTGGGTCCTTGTGTGGTGTAATGACGGCCGTCACACCACCACTATAGTCACTGGTACACTCAATAAGTGTCATGTCACCCACACTAACATCACGGGTTTCTGTGTCACTCTGGGGTTCCAGTGTGGTGTCAACAGTCCTGTTGAATTCCTCCGACTTCAGATACTCTGCCAGCTCTTCGTCTGACAGGTATCGTGTTCGTTTGGGGCCCATGACTACACACACACCTGTAAATAACAATTCCCAATTGCCCATTATTCCGGCCACCATTGACCCCTAAAACCACCCCATTACGTGGTCACTGCTACACTAGGTCAATTTCCCATCACCCACAATAACAATCAAGGGTTTTTGTGTCACTCAGGGTTGTAATGTTAGTCAACAGTCCTCTTGAAATACTCCAGCTTCAGAATATTCTGCCAGCTCTGTGTGGGACAGCTACCTAGCTTGTTTTGCCTCCATTACCTACACAAATTCACTAAAACCAAAGAAAACCATATATATTACTTTATGCTGCCTTTAGTGGGAATGTTACACCCATGTACATGGTCATATTGTGCCTAAAACACTCAAAATGTGTAGCTAAGCCTTCGACCTTGACCAGAATAGCCCTCCTCTCTCTTTTTAATTTTTTTAACAAAAATTATACGCTACAGGAAGACATGTGCCCACAGGTACCCACCAAAGGGTCGACAATGGCGGAAACTTCAGCCTGTGGGCAGAAACAGCATAGGCTGGCTCAGGACTGCTTGGTGTGAAGAAAAAAGTTGCCCATTACCCATTATTCTGGACACCAATAACCGCAAAACTTAAACGCACCCTGGCAGTGTATCCATATGGCACAGGTCTTCCTATCTAGGGTTAAATATAGCATTATTGGCCACATTTTCAATAAGTGAAGTTAGATATAGCATTACTGCATTGGTTTTCGAGCTGGAGAAGTTAGAGATAGCATCATTGGAGCCACTATCAATATGAAGTTAAATACAGCATTATCAGAGATGTTTTCGGAGCTGAAGATAGATTTAACGTTAGTAGAGACATTTTCAATATGGAGGTTAGATATAGAATTACTGGTGACGTTTTCAATATGGAGAAGTTACATATTGTACCATATATTAGACAACTCGAAATGGAGAAATTAGATATTATCCAAGACATTTTCAGTATGCAAAGTCAGATTTGGCAATTTTTGGCATTTTCAAGCTAGGTAAGTTAGATACAGCATTGTTACACTTTCAGCATGAACTTAGATACTGCATTGTTAGAGGCGTTTTTTGACGTTACGTATCGCATTATTAGTGACGTTTTTTAGCTAAAGTTAAGTTTAGCATTATTTCGGACTTTTACATGAAGGTAGATACTGCATTGAGGTGTTTTAATATCGAGAAGTAACATATAACATTATTAGAGACTTTTTCACACTGGAGAATTAGATATAGCATTACTGGAGAGGATTTCATCCGTATGTTAGATTTAGCATTATTTGAGACATTCAAGCTGGGGATGTTTGATTACTGAACACTTAATATGAAGTCAGATTTAGCAAATTTAGACATGTTTTCAAGCTGGAGATGTTAGATACAGCATTATTAGACGTTTTCGACATGGAGAAGCTACAATCAGCATTATTTGAGACGTTTTTTACATGGAAAGGTTAATAATAGCATTGAGAAGTGTCGACGTGAAGTTTAACATTCATCACTTCTTTCACTATAAAACTCTCAACTGAACAAAATCGTCTGGTGGCAACAAGAATAAAGTGGTGTTCTACAGCTGAGGAAATTATTATCATCTCCATTTCTCCCTTCAAAGCATCCTTAAGTTATGTACCACAACCCTCCTACACTCCCTTTTATTCGTCCATCTTAATTTGCCAGATTTTCGCCAGTCTAACGCATTTCACTTATTTTTGATAGATTAATAATAAAAGCGGTTCATCTTTTTCATATTATCTTCCCCACTTGCATACGAAAAAAAAAAAAACGATAATTGCTGATTTTTTTAATGACTATTGCATAATTGTTTATATAAAATTACTTGGTTATTTCAGTTAACGTGTATATCCCGGAAATTTGTAATCCCGACTAGTCAAATATTTTTCCCGCCAAAACTAATCAGTGCTGGAGACGCCTTCTTGTGGTGGCATCGGTAGTTAGGCGGATCCACTGCCCAATCTGACAAACGTTCAACTCCCTACGCCTGAAAGGAGGATGGTGAATGGCGAAGCTAGAACAAATTCAACCTGCAGTTCACTGAGTTCACGTAGATAAGCCTGGGGCCACGACTCAATCACCCACCAAAATTAATTTTCCCGCCAAAACTAATATTCCCTAAAAAGCTTTCCCGCCAAAACTAATATTCCCTAAAAAGCTTTCCCGCCAAAACCAATCACCCGACAGAACGAATTCTCCACCAAAAACTAATTTTCCTGCCCAAACCAATCACCTACCAAAACTAAGCCTCTCGCCAAAACCAATCACCTGCTAGAATGAATTTTCCCGCCAAAACCAATCACCCGCCAGATCGAATTTTCCCGCCAAAATCAATCACCCGCCAGATCGAATTTTCCCGCCAAAACCAATCACCTGCCAGAACGAATTTTCCCGCCAAAACCAATCACCCGCCAGATCGAATCTTCCCGCCAAAACGGGCCAGAACGAATTTTCCCGCCAAAACCTGCCAGAACGATTTCTCCCGCCAAAACCCGCCAGAACTAATTTTCCCGCCAACACCCGCCAGAATGAATTTTCCCGCCAACACCCACCAGAATGAATTTTCCCGCCAACACCAATCACCTGCCAAAACTAATTTTCCCGCCCAAACCAATCACAAGCTAATTTTCCCGCCCAAACTACTCCTCTCCCGCCCAAACCAATCACCCGGTGCTTAAGGTGGCAACGGCAGCCTATAGGACGAGCGTATTCATTGCCAAGTAGTATAAATTCCCTCAAACTCCTCCCAGGCCCTAAAAAGGATGGACTGAACAAAAAAGGGCAACTTCTTCCTGCAGCCCACCGGGTTCACGTTCACCTTATGAACTGTGCCAACCGGTTCACCCGTTACATCACTATCGGGTAGAGTAGCCTGCAAGATCCACATACTATACACGTAAATCACTACAGGTAAATTTGCAAAGTGGCACACCAAAGGAACTTACCTGTCTCTTCCTGTTTTCGGGTCAGTCATTTTCTCCTTATTTTCCTTTTCCCTTCATCTTTTTCGCCTAATGTATACAAAATATATAATTCCGTAAAAGAAAGGAACACCACTATTAACAACACGGTCGCTGCTGCAGTATCATGAGTTCCTGTCCCCTTATTTCTCGAGATCCTGTTACCCCATACTTATTATCTCCATATACTATTCTTACAATTCCTCTAACAACAACTACAAATAACTCCTACTTACTTCAATAGCCAACGGACACCGAGGCACCTGGAGTGGCACATCCTCACCGTCCAACTTTCAAACTCCGACTGAGGATTTTTTTTTTCTTGGGGGTTAATGGCCATCGTCCTCTTGGGGGGCATTAGGCCAGCCAAATATATGTGCAAAGGTAGTCAGGGCAGCCTCACGTCACTATTGGCCGAGCTCTTACCGCAATCGTGGCGGGAGCATATGGTAGAAGGCTCGAAGATCGGCTAGACGTGCCTCCTCCCCGCGAATGATCAGGATGGATCTGATCTCCTCACCCATGTCGGCAGCCCGGAGCAGGTCGTAGAGGGTGGTGTAGGTCGTGGCTCCGAGCTGGTACGACCGGGTGTGGGCATCGAGGGTCAGGAAGTGGCGGTAGGAGGCTACATCTAACCGATTCTTGAGGTCGATGATTGGAGGGTGAGATGGAGGGCCCTCTGCTGCTGGAGGAGGGGAGGACTCACGAATCTCCTCCTCGGCCGAGGAACAGGTCGACGCTTCCTCGGCCATGGAGGCAGTATCTGAAGACTCCTGCCCCTCCTCCGTCATCGATGGTTGCTCGTGAACCTGTGCCGCGGTCTGAATCGTGATCTTTGACATTGCCGGGTCGTCAACAGAGGGAGTGGCAGTTTCCCTGTTGAGGGGAGCCTCGAGTCGCAGCCTCTTCCTCGGGGTCTGACGAGGGGCAGCAGATCGTCGCTGCCGGGCCCTACGCCCCCGTCGGCGGGGAGTCAAGTGTATGTCGCGGGCGAAGCACTCGGGAATGACAAGGCAAGGCACCCCGTTCTCCTCAAAGATCTTAGGGAGGAGAACGCGCAAAGCCCCCTTATCACCCCCACAAAAAGCCTTCGCCGTCGCATCACACATCTCCACGAGGAGATTTAGTTGTTTGGGATTCCCAGGATCCCTAGCCTTATGTCCCTGGGCCGTGAGACGTCGCCGTGCATGAGCAGAGCCCTGCACGGCCACACCTCCCGGTCCAGTAACATCCCGGGCCTCAGGACCCTTTGGAGTCCCAAACAAACCAAATTCCACCCGCTCTCCATCACCTAAGGAGCATTGGAGGTGTCGTGGATGCGGCTTAACGATCGCCGAACGGTGCACGAAAACATCAACGCCAGTATCCTGGCGTTTGATGAAACCGTACCCCGCACTTATGTTAAACCAAACCACAGCTCCCTTGATCTTCTGGGCTGCAGGAACCTGTGGCTGACTCAGCCCCCCCTCAATGGGTCGCAGGCGTTTTCGTCAACTCTTACGTCTGGCATGGTCGGCTCTCTCCTCCCGAGAGGAATGTCGTTGTTGTTGTGAATATTCGCCCCAACTTGTGGGGACGCGGGCAAACAAAGAGCCCGTCAGAGGGCGCGCAAAAGCGCGCTGCAAAAACATAAGAAAAACGGGGCACCAGCAGGCAGACAAACTTACGAGGAAGGCAGGAAAGAAGACGAGGGCTGGCGGAACGATCGTGTGGCCGGCTGCACAGGTCGAAGATCAAGGAGGACAGGGCGGGACGGACAGCAGGAAGAACGACTTGGCGCCGATCGAGTGGCGCCGACTGCTGGAGATCGAGAAAAACCGGCCCGACACTGCCCTCAACCCCCTTGCCCTTGATGGTGTAGGACTAAGGACTCGCCCAGCTCCCCAGATGTCGCGCACCCAAGTTTATATACTCCCGCCAAAACTTCCCGCCTGAACCAAAACCCGCCAAACTCAATATTTAAGCAATATTACAGTATATTTTTAGGCTTATTACAACTGGAAAGACTTAAAACTTCAGAATAACTTCATTTCCAACTGAAATTCAGAGATTTCATTGTTATGAAAATCTCCAGCTTGCAACATCTGGCACTTTTCAAAATTCAAACCGTCCGCAGATGACACCTATTTAAGCGGGTGAATCAACTACCTGGCTATAAAAATGTTCCTCATCTATTTCCCTATCTCCCGAGGGAGATAGGGAAGCCTGCAGTCCACTGGGATTCACACATTTCTGAGAAACCAGGAGTTCAACAACAACTACGACTACTACTACAATAATGTCAGAGATTTGAATTTAGCGTTGTTCTTGAATAATCTATCCCCATATTCACAGCAGCAGCAGTAACAGTCAAAATATCCCCATATGAACAGCAGCAGCTGCTGCAATAGTAGTAGTAGTAGTAGTAGTAGTAGTAGTAGTAGTAAAAATATCCCCATATTCACAACAGTAGAAGTAGTAGCAGTAAAAATATCCCCATATGAGCAGCAGAACCACCAGCAGCAGCAGCAGTAGCAGTAGTAGTAGTATCCCCATATGAACAGTAGTAATAGTAGTAGTGGTAGTAGTATCCTATATGAACAGAAGTAGTTGTAGTAGTATCCCATACGAACAGTAGTTGTAGTAGTCATCATCATCATTCCTTTATTTCGTAATTCAGTATACATATACAGATTACATAATATTACACAACCCAAAAAATTCCTGAGGCCACTGTACAGTAAAGAACATACATAACAACAGCATATCCTTCTGAAAGATGGTTTGAGATAGTCAATTGGAAAGATATATACAGTACACAGCATACACACATATATACGTATACATACATGTACACATACACTCACATGCACATACTGTGTTTTTTTAAAAACAAGTCACTACTGCTCTCTTCGGGCAATGAAAACTATAGTTAATGATATAAAAGATTATAAATTAGCCTTTAAAACACAAGAAAAAGAATAAAAATATGTAACCTATAGTGCAATGCTAAAACAAAAAATATAAAGATTAAAAAAAATCATTAGAAATACCTGCCAATTATAAGAACAGAAAGACTTCACAACAAAATAAAAAGAAAATTATATAAGCATGTGCTAAGAAATAAAAATAAGTTAAAATCTAATAAAGTAATAAAAGGCACAAATGCCTATACTTAACAATTATAAAAAACTAGAATTTCAGCATTACTAAAAGTGGAACTAAAAAAATTATATAAAACGATTAAAATATATATAAAATGTGGGATAAAACAATCATAATAGAATAATGCTAATAGCCATAAAACATACAAGGATTGCGTCTGTCCTCATGCCTTTGTATCCAGTCAATCCGAGATCTCAGAATATCCAGCTCTTCATAAAAAACATTAACATTATATACATCTTTAAAGCGCTTAAAAAGGTACTGCATAAAAAATCCCTCCTTGATAAGTGGGATATTAATCCTAAAGATAGGGTTTTAGGGGTTAGCAGCCTTAACACTCTCTTACAGTATCTGGCTTGGACTAGTGCAGTGTGATGCCTGAGCAGCAGTTGATTACACCGAGCTGCCGTGATGTGACTGCTGGCAATCATCGGTACTTCACATATACGCTTTAATGCTTTGCTAAAAGCTATCTCAAAAGCTTTAAAATTTTTTGAGTTAAAAGAGGAATCGTGGTTCCATAATGGAAGTCCGTAGTCTGGTAAACAGTAAGATTTAAAAAGAAATAAAAATGTGTCCCTGTCAACGGCTTTAAAATCCCTAAAAACACTATTAAACGAGGCATAAAAATTATGAAGTCTAAAAATAATATCATTATTGTCTTTAAAATTAAAACAGACATTATGTCCAAGATAATTAAAAGACTTTACTACTTGCAGTGTATCACCATTCAGCTCGATGCTCTCTGCTGTCTCATTCACTTTGTTACTAAAAATAACACATTTAGATTTTGTCCTGTTAACTGTAAGCAAGTGTTCGTCTATACAGGTACAAAGTTTACTATATAAAGTATCCATTTGTGCAGGTGTTTCTGCCAGTAGTACCAAGTCATCTGCATAAGCTAATATATTGCATCTAAGTTCTCCATAGCAGCAACCAACATTAGTGTCTGTTATCTCATTAATAATGCTGTTTATATAAAAATTAAATAAGAAAGGTGACAGAACTCCTCCTTGTCTCACACCCTTCTCTATAAAACAGTAATTACTAAAAGAATCTCGCCATTTAATATTAGCTTGCTGGTTTCTTAGGTAATGCAGAATCATTAGTACTACGTCAACTGGCAGAGAACATCTTAGCAACTTCTTACCTAAAATAAAGTGGTCTACCCTATCAAAAGCTTTACTTAAATCAATGAATGTGGCTAGGCCTGATCTCTTGTACCTAGAATATTGCTTCATAATTTCTTTTAAAATAAAACAAGCATCAGTGGTTGATGAGCCAGATTTAAAACCAAACTGTCTAAAATTTAAAACGAGCTTCTCGGATAAAATATCTAAAATAAATAATTCAAAAATCTTTAAAAGGCATGATGATGACTGCATTACTGGTCGATAGTTAGATGAATCTGTTACATTCTTTTTAGTATCTTTTAATACAGGGGTGATGGTACCTTTCAGTAAATTCCCAGGGAGGTAACAATGAACAAAGCACGTGATATAAAAACGGGCAAGATAACATAAAACATACTCTGAGGCATTTCTTAAAAATAGTGAATTAACCTGGTCATGACCTTGTCCAGCGTTGAGGCGACGTATTAACTTTCTTAGAGTTATGCTGGAGATTGTCAAACACATCTTTCTATCGTGAGGCCAGGCTCTTTTTATCTCGTTACAAATATCCACCTCCGCATTCGGATCACTAGGAGGCTGATTACCTAAGAATATCCCATAAAATACTTGATTTATTTCCAAGTCGCCATTGTGACCATCGATAACACTGGAGAGTTTGTTAATACATTTTTTTTCTTAACTTCACTCCAAAAGCTAATTTTATTTTTGTTATAGAATTTATCCACAACAGACCGGCAGATTTCTCTATGTTCATTCTTTTTGCATTCACTGAGGACTCGCTTAAACTCTTTTCTGGAACTTAGCATCTCTTCATGTAGCACTGTACCTCTTAATCTGCCATGCCTTACCCAGTTAAGATATTTTATTCTGGCAACACTGTGCTTGTCCTTGACACAACGGTTCCACCCTGGGATTACATTAAATTTGTTTTTCTTAATGCATCGTCTCATATAGTTTTGGCTAGAGATGTGGATGCTATTCGTGATGATTCCATACAGTTCATCAATCATTTTAAGATGTCCTGGGTCACGGCAACCAGTCTTACAGCAGTCATGTATGGACAGAGAGTAATGATCATGTAGATAAGCATCAACTGACTGATTAATATCCCTTATTTCATGATCTTTAAGTTTATCCCACCTTACCGATGACTGTGTTTTATTACTGGAGTATGTGTGAGGACGGACTGCCGACAAACCCCCAGTCAAACTAATTGTGGCTTCCAGTGGTAAATGATCAGAGCCAATAATACTTTCCCGTATGCCCATATTCTCTATCTTTATACAGTTATGCTCATTGCCCAAAACATGATCAAGCCACTTAGACAGAGAGTTGCCGTAGCCAATGAACGTATAAGAATTACTATCAAGGTTGTCCACATCAAAGCATCGTAAGGAATTTCTGCTCATAAAATCGGAGAGATTTCGCCAAGCCCTACCATAAAAAGGGTCAGCATTAAAATCACCAATTACACAGTCATAATGCAAAGCATCAAGGAAATGATCCAGTCTGGAGAGTGATTCAAGATAGTTATTTAAAGTTGTAACTTCCCATACATCATTCTTCAAGTAAACATTGATAAAAACAACAGTGAAACCAAAAATACTAACACTAAAAACCATAAAATTCTTCTCTAATATTACTTCATTAATTTTGAGATGTAAGTCTTTTTTCCATAGAATGGCCATACCTCCTTCGGGCCTGCTCGCCGTGCTGGTTAAGGCCTTATCGGAGTATGTGGCTCCCACACCAACACTGTCATAATCTTCATCAACAAAATCTAAAATACCAAGTTTATCATTAGTTATAAAAGTTTCTTGCAAAAATATAAAATCATAACATGATGATGTTAACTTTCGAACTGGATCGATATTTTTCCTCAGAGAGCAGCAGTTATACGTACAAAAGTTTATAAAACCAGACGCCATAATAAAATGGAAAAAGAAAGTTTAAAAAAGGGATTTAAAAATACGTATATACTCTAAATTGTACTAAAAAAAAAACGGCTAAGAACTATATTTACTGGACCTGTCCCTTAGATCTATTAAAAAACTTATCTACAATAATGTCCTCAGGCCAAAGTTTTGGATTAAACAGCATCTCCCTCTCAGAAAGTTTTAGTGTCACCTTAAAAGCTTGATGCTCATCAGTTCTAATCATTAATTTAGACACTGACGCAACTTGCACCCCAAAAACATCAAAAATAAAATTCTTCAAATCATCACAGGACACCTTATTATCGACTCTTCCAATAAAAATATCAATTAATCTTGTAGCTGCTTTAACTGACGAGCTATCAGTCTTAAACACGCCTGTCACTCTCGTAGTTACCTTATGACTGTCCTTTCTTGCTCTCCTCCGATTGACAAGTGTCCACTCTTCATTCTCCGATGTAGTGTCAGGAGGGGCCCCGGAGTTCCTACTGGCAGGGATAAGATAACCATCCTTAGGTATAGCACCTGTATCCTTAGCGGTCACCCCAGGTGGTGGTGGGCTGCGTCGCACTCTGACTTTGCCCCCACCCAATGGCTCATTCCCACCCGCTGCAGTCGCACCCTCAACTCGCCCCGCCTCACTGAATGCAGCAGCAGCCGCAGAAACAGCAACGCAGTCATCGCCGCCACCAGCCAACTCACCACCACCACGACGTCCCGAAGATACCCGTTGGCCAAACATTCTCTCACGTCGTTCATCTCCATTCCTCATCATTCTTGACTCAGCCTCCCTGCACCCTTCTCTCCATCCGTCTGCATCATTCGCACCACCACTCCGCTGACACCCGGAGTTGACGCCACTCTTGATGCATAACTTCTTTTTGGCATGCTGTTATTTCTTCCTGTGGCATCCAACTGCGAAGTTGGAGTACCTGTTTCAGCTGTCTCAGCATTTCGGTAGCGAAGGGAAGTTAGGTCTTGAAGAGTATTTACCTCATCTGTTGTGACGTCTCTAAATGCTTCATCCAAACCCGAAACAGCACTCATGAATTTTATTTTTAAGTCTAACATCAGCTTTCAATTGGCGCAGAGTATCAGCAGTATTTATCACTTCTGTTTTTATATCAAGTATCTTTGGAAGCATTTCTTTAATACTGGTTGTATCTTCAGCAAGACTGGCTAGAAGAGGACCAAGCTTTTCCAATCCGATAGGCGGCATCCTTTTGTGCGAGTCCGTCACAAAGTTCACAGGCTTCTTAGCTTGCTTCACTCGTTCATACAGCTCAATGAGATCTTTCACTTCTTTTCGTTTTTTGTCAGGGTCTCGTCTCCAGCTCACATCTTCACACAAAATTCCACATAAGATTTCCTTTCCCTTCTTAACTTCTTCATGACAATAGAAAGAGTTAATGATGTCAAAAACGGTCTCATAAGGATAGTCATTCCTTCCTGAGCTAAGGAAACATAATAAACTGTTCACAACATAGTCGTTTGCCGCCATAGTTTACGCTTACTGGCAACTCTTGGTTTACACAGAGTTATCACAACACAATTGTATACACTATTAAGACATCAGTGACAACAATGTTCCCATCCATCAAGATACGGTAAACTATACACATCGGCACAACGCTCGGTCATTTTAATATCATACAGTCAATAGTAATACACTGTTCAACTGGAGAGAAAAATTCAGGAGAAATTGTCCACCATTTTCCGTCACAGGGACCCTGGCTTAGACCCGATCAAGAAAACCGTCATAAAATGCATAATCACAGAGTTATCACTTACGTCTCTTTATCAGCATGTTCCCGAACACTTCACAGTTAGGCAGTGATAGCCCATCAAATCTCAGATCACTTATATCTGGTAAAAAATTGAAGGAAAGCAGGAGCTCCTTCCAAGCTGTGGCAAAGGAGGTGGCCCCCTGGCGGTAGTAGTAGTAGTAGTAGTAGCGGTAGTAATAGTAGTAGTAGTAGTAGCGGTAGTAATAGTAGTAGTGGTAGTAGTAGCGGTAGTAGTAGTAGTAGTATACTCTGTGCAAGTTGGTTGGAAGGTAAATGCACCACCTCTGGGACTTGACGTCAAAATCGCTCCACCTGCCGTCCACTATGATTGGCTGGTGGGGTGACAGGCACACACACACACACACACACACACACACACACACACACCAGATAGCGCTGCTACACTACACTCCTGTACAGTATATGGTCATTTAGGCAGCTTTAAAACTTTAAGACAATAAAATCGACCAATACTGCAAACCACGTCAACTGTTTACAATAAAAACATAAACAAACAGAACCACCAACTAGACATTCAAATTCGCACACCTCTTGGAGGCTTCGTAATATCCCTTCCTCGGCGATTTATTTTTCCTGCCACACCTTAATATCCTCTAATATGGTGTTAATAGAAACTATGAGTGTATTTCAAAATATAAATAACGACCAAGAGGTCAGCAGGGTGTAATATGCAAAATAAATGGCTCAGGAAAAGTTGCTAAAAATCCTTCCATTTCAGCGAGATAACGGCTTAATTTTCAACCCCGACTTGGGAGGCTTCGTAACCCCTCTTCCTCAGCGATTTATTGTGCACATTATACCTTAATATTCTACTGTATGTTACTGATGCAACTGTGCCGAGATTTAAATTTAAGCCGTAATCTCTCATTTAGGAGATTTCGTAACATTTCTTTCTCGGTGAATTATTGTGCACACTCAACCTTAACATCCTCCTGTGTGCGATTGATGCAAACTATGGCGGTATTAGCAAAGTATAAATATCATACAAGCCACCAGAAAGGCCTAGTTTGAAAATGAATCGCTAAGGGAAAACTGGTGATAAGGCCACCATTCTAGCAATATACGGATTAACTTTCAACTAACATCGATCGTGCCGTAACACTTCTTCTGCAACGGTTTATTTTGCACCATACACATTAATATTCTCTTCTATGTTCCTCTGACTTGCAATTGTGCCGACATTAACAATTCACCCGAAATCTCTCTTGGAGATTCCGTAGTGTGTCTTCCTCGGCGATTACTTGGCGCATATGCCATAAAATCCCCCATTATGTTATAAATGGAATCTACGTCGATTTTAAAAGTGATAGATTACATGAAAATCAATATTAATGTGTAAGATGTAAACTTAATTACCGAGGAAATGGTACTACGAAATCTCCCCCATTAAGGCTGATATTTTCAAAACTTGGACAGCCTCTTCCTTTTGTGTTAATCCATTTTATGGCTCGTTGTGTGCCGCCATCGCTTATCTCTGGGATGTGAGCCTTATCAGCGGTATCAGTGAGATGCCTTACACTAGCATGCATTAGCAGGCTTCGATGCACCTTTTCCTAAGAGATTTATCCCGTACATAACACATACATTCTCCTGTAGGCCATTTGTATCGTTATAATACCGACATGGTTTTGGTCAATAACATGCAAAATAATACTGAGGTGTAATGTGCAAAATAAATCGCTAAGGAAGAGGAGTTACACAATATCCAGCCTCTCAGAATACCATGTTATCATCTCACTTTCTTATGATCCTTTCTTTCAAGTCCGTCCGTCTGTCTGTCTGTCTCTCTCTCTCTTTCTCTCTCTCTCTCTCTCTCTCTCCCTCTCTCTCTCTCTCTCTCTCTCTCTCTCTCTCTCTCTCTCTCTCCTGACCAAAAATGTCCAACAACTGAGTAATACTGTAATGGTTTAATTCCTACTCCCTGAAGGGGGTAAGGGGGTAGGGGGGGCAGAGGGGAAGGGGAGGGCAAAAGGGTGGGAGAGGGGAGGGGAATGATAAAGGGCAGAAGGAAGGGGAGGGAAAGTGTAGGGGGGGAGGGAAGGGAGAGTGTAGGGGGAGGGGGAAGATGGAGGGATATTGAGGAGGCGAGTGAGAGTGGGAGGACAGTGGAGGTCGTAAAGAGGAAGAGACAGGACAGGAGGGGTGAGGGGAAGGACAAGAGAGCAGGACAGGGGAAGGACAAGAAAGCAGGACAGAGGGAAGGACAAGAGAGCAGGACAGAGGGGAAGGACAAGGGGAGGGGGAAGGACAAAGACGGGTAGAGGAAGGCGTAGGGGAAGGGGGGAGGGACAGGACTGTGGCGACGTAGGAAGGGAGAAGGACACACGGGATGGGGGCATGACAGAGGGGGAGGGGGAGGGAAGAGGGAGGGGGATAGGGGTGGGGCTAGGCAGGGCAACAGGAAGGACAGAGTGAAGGAACACACAAGTAAGGCAGCAGAAAGGCAGGAAGAGGGGGTGCGATGGAGGAAGAGGGGTGGGGGAGGGGAGGAGGGACGCTGGAGAGAAGGCAGGAAGGGGGGACGAGAAGAAACCAGGGAGAAAAGGAGAGAGGAAGATAAAATGAAGGGAGGAGAGATGAAGGGGGAGGGAAGGAGGGGAGAGAGGGAGGGGTGGGGGTAGGGGGGCCAGACTAACTGTTATACCGACCAGTGACAAATTCCAGACCCTCCTTGCCAGGCCTCTCTCTCTCTCTCTCTCTCTCTCTCTCTCTCTCTCTCTCTCTCTC
>JAGKTI010018314.1:0-17801 GCA_018397915.1 Birgus latro | reverse complement strand
GTGTGTGTGTGTGTGTGTGTGTGTGTGTGTGTGTGTGTGTGTGTGTGCACATACATGCATGCACTTTAACTCCCCATAGGCTGTTTGCTGGATTTGAATGAAACCTCCAAGATTAGTTCATCTGGTTACTGGGAAGGTTTTCCATTATATACAATTTTGAGACCATGATTTTTAGTGGTGGCAACCATCATCCACTCACTTAATGTAGTGCTGCTTTCTTCTTCCTTCACCTTTATCATTTGTTTTCTGAGTCTGCCCTCCTCTCTTCCAGTTTCTCCCATCTTTCCTGTCACTTTTTTTTTTTTTTATGTGGTTTTGCATTGAGTGACAAGCCTAATGGTTTCCTGTAAGCCAGGAAACCATTTACAATGCTGGGTGGTAACCATATAACCAACCCATATGTGTTCTCTGCATGTCAAGAATTGGGCTGGCAGAGTTTTAGTGCCCCTCCCTGTAAAACAATTAACTTTAGTCACACGACCACGCGTTACGGGATTATGGAGTATGTCTGTGGATAGAATAGATTTTTGAGGGAAGTCAGCCACCCCAACCAAATTAAAAATTTTCAGAAATAGTGAAAGGAGGGCAGATACGGGTTTGATATCTCGAAGGATGTTGTACAGTACAATGGACTCTTATCTGTAAAGTGATATTCGGAGAGTGTGGCTCCCTGTGATTGAGGTCAGCCCCCATCCAAAAATAATGGCTCTCAGAAGTAGGAGTATTTGAACAAAACTTCTCATGTGAGCTTATTTGGTTACTCTGTAGGCCTTCTGCTATACAGTATTCATTTTTCCAACTATGTTTTGGTGGTAGGTGGGGGCGCTCACTATTCACTCACTCGATGTAGTGCCACTCGGGTGACTGCCCTTTCCTCTCTTACTTCCTTCTTTCCTCCCTCTTCTGTCTTTCTTTCTTTCATTCTTTCCTTTTCCTTCTGTCTACAGGTGACTCTACACTGAGTGAAAAGCCAAATGGTTTCCTGTACACCAGGAAACCATTTACTACGCTGGGTAGTAACCATACAAGCAAATTATGGCGCCTGGTTAGTTGGTAATTAAGGCACTTCAGTCGGATTGAGCCGATGCAGGTTTATATCCAAGAAGTGGTTGCGGTTTTTGGTTCACATAATGCCACTAAGGGATGATTGAAGCTGGCCACCCTCATCTTGAATGTCAGGACCAACTTGCCTAGCCCCGGGCTCCTATGCATTAGCTGATGATTTTTGTTAGTCAGCATCCCCATCAAATTTTACATTCGCAGATATATAGGGATGAGAACAGATATGGCTTTGGTATCTACATAAATCATTCTTAATTCTTCTCAGTCCTTCCTCCAGATACTCTTCGCTTCCTTTTTCATGAACATATGTCTTGTCACTCCTCTTCCACATATTGTATCTTTATTGACAGTTACAAAATTTTTGTCTTGGTGTCGGGTTTGCTGTTGTGTTCCCTGACTCCTCCTTCCAAAGGCCTCATCCTGCCATTGCACGTACTTGTATTCTCACTCCAGAACTGTATGCTATTCTTTTTGCTCTGAAGTCTCTTCTTATGGTCTCTTCCTCTTTTGTTATCTTCTCTGATTAAGTATGTGCACTTCCTTACACACCACCTTCTTATCCTTTGATCACCCAAATTCAGCAGTTTTGTCTTTCTGTTCACAAAAAGTAGATTTGCTTTTGCTGGGTCCCCAGCCATATCAGGACTGACTCACTGGCATGTTTTGCTACTCTCTCCTCTAGGTCCATTCATTGCCCCATTCCTGCTCCTGATTGTTTTCTTCTTCTAACCTGTCACTTCCATGAACGTTGAGAATCCTCATGGGACCTGCAAGGAAACAAGAATCTCCATAATGTTAAATTCTCATTTATTCCCTGGCACACATCATCCCATCCCAATCATTGATGGAAAACTATCCTCACTTGTCTTCAGTTGGGCTATACCTACTCACTCATGGTCATTTAACAAGTCATGACCCCTAACCTCTCAATGCACAATGTTAATACCCTATGACACTCTGTCACTTCATTCTTGATTGCTCGTCCACACTTCAACACCACCTCTCAGCTTTCTTCCTTTCCTCACTACATCGGCCCCCACAGCTTACTGATTTCCTAGCCGACTCCCACTGTTTCTGTTTCCAGTATCACTTTTCATACTGCTCTTCACATCATACACTTATATAATTATTTCCCCCACTTCCTTCTGTCTGAGTGACATACAGTATAGCCATATTATGGCTTGGTGCTAGTTCTTCATTATTCCTTCCTTCCATCTTATCCGTCATCCAAAATTTGGAGAGTTTGATCCCCCACAGTGATTCTTTGGGGGTCAGCTCCCCTCCCAAAAGTAAAATCGATCAGAAATAAGGAAACATTGGCACATAGATTTCAAAGAAATTGGCATAGGCTACATACAGTATTGTGGGATTGGGTATGCAGTTTCCATCTTTTTTCAGAATACAGAAGAAGAAACTGCACATCTAGTCTATTAGTACCCTCTGGTGTTTACTCTTACAGTGGCTCAAGTAGTTTACAGTAAACCCTCGAAGCTTGCAGATTTGATTACTCGCGGATTTTCCACTCTAGTTATAAATAATAATGAATAGGGAAATAAAATGAAAAAATGAGGAGTTTGAATGGCGCGCGCATATGAACATCACACATCAATCATAACTCATCGTTAACTACTTTTGCAATAATTAATCTTCCTACAGGAAGGTGAATTGAGGAGAATATATTGTACATTGATGAGAATATATTGACATTACTGTATGGTATGGTACTTTTAAAACATTTTGTACAAAGTATTGTATTTTGCATTGTGTTCATGCATAATTTATCATTATCATTAAAGCATCAGAAACTGTTTTCTTTATCATGTAGGCATATTTTCTTTGTGGGAGGGGTAACAAATTTGATGCTCGTGGATTTTCCATTCTTGTGGGGATCTCTGTTCCCTAACCCCCGCGAGTTTCAAGGGTTTACCGTATTTGTTAGTGGAATATTATCACCTCATATTTAGCCTAATGTTTCCTGCTGACACAGCAACTTTTTGCTTCCAGAAATTTTATTAAGAAACAGAAATGTTGTCTGGGTGGTACTGGAAGGTTCCATCCAGTACTTCTCGCATTTTCAGCTGCAAGTCAGACTTGCCAGAGAGCCTACTATTGTGAGTGGGGGTTACTTTATAATATAATGCATTTATTTTTATTCTCTTTTTCTCTATAATGTTTTATTTAGATGTTTGTTTGTTAAATCATGTAATCTGATTTCGCTTTTAACCCCTAAACCGCGGGGTTGTGGGAGGCGGTTCTGGCACTTCCCGCCGGTGGTAATTCGCGCTCTGTCTTATTTTTTTTAAGTATTGACCAAAACTAGCCTGAGTGATATAAATATCACTCAGGTTTCTCCTAAAATATTTCATATATATTTATATCTTGAAAGCCCTGGCTACTTAAAAAGAAAACAGAGGCACCCAACTGACAGCCCACGGCTCGAGCCATCGCCACCAAGCGTCACAAAAGTGACGGCCCGCGGTTAAGTGGTTAATGATAAAGCATTTAGAGTGCGACACTGGAGTAGAGAACTGTTGCTAGAGTATACTAGAACATTCAAGTGTAGAGCAAGGTTATAAAAGGATGGGAGAGAGAATAGGGCAGTTTCAGTTTAGTTTGACTTGTGGCCGTGTGAAGTTAGTGTAGCTCCGGTACTTGTGATAAGATGCACACAAGGTTTGTCCCCTACCCACAAAGGAATGACAGAGTGGCGACCCCCACCCCAGGAGGGAACAACAGGGAGGCTGAAAAGGAGCATTCGGAGTCTGGCCACAGGGGATTATCTCCTCCGCTACCCTACGCCCCTCTTGCCTGCAACCAACACCAACTGGAGTGTGCAGTACCAGTGCACTACACTCCAGCCAGGCCAGCACTCCTCAGGTTCAGGGTGGGACTAGCTTCATAGCCCTGTTCAGCATCCAGGTGACAGCCACCAGCCGCATCAGGAATGAGACAGAGTGGCTGCTACCCTCCCTCAGCTTGACTGAGTAACTGCCACCAGCTGCTCCCTGTTAACTGGCCCTCCAAGTGACAGGGTTTCAGTGACGGCCACTAGCTGCACCAGAGGGCAGGTGACGGCCACTAGCCGCACCTCGACTGCCTCCTCAAGAGGGGACATCAATTCGGTGACGGCCGTTAGCCGCACCTTGACTGCCTCCTCAAGAGGGGACATCAATTCGGTGATGGCCATTAGCCGCACCGGCAGGAGGGTGATGGCCTCTAGCCGCACTGCTACTGCGGTCCACATGGGGAATGGGACTCAGGTGACGGCCACTAGCCACACCTCGTCTGCTGTCCTGCAGGGAAGAAGGACCTTGGTGACGGCCCTTAGCCACACCTACAGCCCAGTGATGGCCACCAGCTGCATTGGGGTGCAGTCCTCTCGGGACACAACACTTCAGTGACAGCCACTAGCCGCACCGGCAGGCCTGTGACAACCTCTAGCAGCACTCTGCCCGCAGTCCATTAGGAGCACGGGACCCCAGCGACGGCCATTAGCCACACTGGGCTGGAGACAGCCACCAGCCGCACTGGGCAGGAGACGGCCACCAGCCGCACTGGGCAGGAGACGGCCACTAGCCGCTCCTCGCCCATTGTTCTAGGGGACTCGGCAACGGCCACCAGCCGCCCCTCGCCCCCTACCCCTGTACCTTCCCCCTTCAAGGACTTCCCTTGCTCGCCCACCTCCACCTGTGGCAGAGCGGGATCCCTCACCCTCACTCCACTCAGAGACCCTTCCCTGGAGGAGCAGCACCTGGAGGAGGTCTGGCAAGGCCCTGTAGTACTCCCTGGGGTATGAGCCTTATAACCTGTGCCCTGGCGACACCAATCCCTGACGGACTCTTCACGAGAAGAATGCCACCAATCCCACTGGACGTAGGCCCTGACAGTGAGAGACCGCAGCCTTCGGACCCACTGGGACATCCCTAGGACACCGGGGTGTGACTTCCCCAACCCCGTCAGACGACGTCCTACTTGACAGAGCAGGTACGAGCAAGTGTGCCTGCTCTCTCTGTTCGGGCCCAGCCCAGAGGCCTGACCTTCAGGTCCCCCCTCAGTGGCGGGCACCTCACCACGCCGCCCTGCATCCAACCCCGAATGACCCTGCCCCCAGCAGTAGGTCCGTGCCTCCTGACCGCCTCACCTGACGGGACCCCCACGTCACTAGGCCGACATCTGTAGAAGCCCAAGGCAACACCGCCCATCCCAGAGTCCTCCGATCCTATCTGTAGTGCCCGAACTACTCTGTAGTGTATTGTGTATAACATTGTCCTGTATTGTATTCAGTTGTACCGAAGTAAGATAATATACGTGTAAGGATGGTTGCCCGGAGTTTTCATGCCTTGTTCCTTGAGTTGCTGTAGTACCCAACCCGGTCTAGAAAGAGGACCCCGCACTAGGCGCCATGCTTAGGGAACAAGCAGTTGAGCCCTAAACCCATCGCATAACATGTGAAGTCTGTGAAGTGTAGTTGACGATGAGCATACCATGTAATTACTTGATAAAGACAACAAACATGAGAAGCTCATGTTTGTTTACAACGCCTGAACTGATCCTGTGTACTGTACATTGAAAGGCAGACCCTACGAAGAATGATTCACTGGGTGACGTCCTTCCTATACTGAACTATTGCTGTTTGAACCTGTGGGACGTGAACATCACAAGTGGTGTCAGGAATGGGATTGAAAAGCGCTGCAGTGAGTCAAATCTTCGACATGGAGCTGGAAGGTGTATAGACAAGAAGCCAAGCTAGGCAGGAGGAGGCATCTCTGGCTGCAATCGAAGTTTCTACAAGCACAAAGTGAACAGCTATAAGCACAAATTGGAGAGAAAGAACTTGGTGAACAACTACAAGCACAAAGTGAAGGACAGAAAGGGCTCAGGGAACAACTTCAAGCACAAAATGAAGAACAAAAAGAACGATAAGAATGGCTTCAAGAGGCATTACAGGAGCAACAGAATGAGTTACAGCTGAGGATGCAGGGACAGCTAGACGCTTTCATGTGGCAAATGAAGGAAGAACAGCAACAGTTAAAGGAGGAAGTATACACTGAGCTACAGCAGCAGAAGCATGAGGTGAGCAATAACGTGATAGAATGCAGGCAGTTTGTAGATGACCAGTTGAAGATAATTAGTAAGGGAATTGTGATGAGTGCAGACAGCATGTAGATGGCCAGTTAAAGATAATTAGTGAGAGAATGGAGGCATTGCTGAGCCTCAGGTTAGTGAACAGGAAACATATAATAAAAATGGACAGTGTATAGTGAATCTTAACAAATCCCAAGCATCTAAAGGCAGCTATACAGGGTTCAGTAATTAGGATGTAGGAGTTTTGATTCCTGGACTTACGATGTCCCGCTTTTTACGTGCCAAGCCAGTGGGGTGCATGGCTATTATGAAGGTCCAATTAAAAAGAAACCCCACGGGAAAGTATCTTGGGAAGCTTACCGTGTGCAGTTTGAGTTACTCACTGATCAGAATGGCTGGGACAATAGGCAGAGGGCAGTGAAGCTTGCTACTAGGCCGGATGTCGGTGGAGAAGAACAGTTATCAGTCTCTAGTAGAAGAGCTGGAGCATAGATTCGGGACTATGTACCACACTGATGTGTACAGAGCATGATTCCAAACCTGTGGACGGGCTCGAGGCGAATCCCTTCAGCAGCTTTCTCATGACCTGGAGAGTATGGCACACAAGGCATACCTTGGAGCAGCACCTAACTTTGTGGCTATTCTTATGAGGGACCAGTTCATTGATGCTCTTGATAGTGTAGAGTTGAAAATGCAAGTGAAGCAGGTACAACCAAAAAGCATGCAAGAAGCACTAGCCAGGACTCTGGACTTTGAGTCCTGCATCAGGTCTAGTATGTCCAGCTTGCTTGCGGGTCATAGTGAAGGATTCAGGGCATGAAGCAGAGAAATTTAATAGATGCTGCTGGTTTTGTGGAAAGACAGGATATAGGAAAGAGGACTGCTGCAGGTGGAAGAGGGAACATGGGAAGATTGGAGGAGGTTGCTGGTTCCGCGGGAAGCCAGAACACAGGAGGAGGATTGTTACAAATGGAAGAAGGAGCAAGAACAATATAGCGCAAGGAAATCTACGAATTCAACAAAAGGGTGCTAGACCTGTGGTGAGGTGGAACATGTCAGTTCCGATTGTCTGAAGAAGAAAAAGGAGGGTAAGAATAGGGCTGCAGAAGACAAAAAAGGAGCAGAAAAGTAGTGAAGACTGGTGTTAAGAGGCAACCACCAGCCAGTTTTTCCCAAGTAGCCTCACCACTGAGAAATGCAAGATAATCAAGACTGACAGTGTGCGAGTAGACAGAAGAACAGACGGCATGAAGTATTTCCCCCCTGTGGCGGGGGGGGACACAATCTGGCCGCACTGTGGGGTGGTACTACACTTTACGGCCAGGTTGTGTTAGGAAGAATTCCGCCACCGTATTCCCTGCGTGTTGTAAAAGGCGACTAAAAGGGGCAGGGTGAGGGGACTAGGGACCCCCTCCTCTGTTTTTAGGGTGAGGAGACTGTAGCACCAGTCGAGCAGGGCAGTACTCCCAGGGAGGATGGAAAGCTGATGACAGGGAGAGCTGGAGCTCCCGTTTCATCAGCCCTCAGGACTTGTTCCTGACCATCCTCCTTTGCTGAACTTTTTCAGTGTCTCAGTTACACAGAGAGTAGACCAGCATGCTCTCCTATACAAGTTTCTCTAACTGTCAACACCAAACTACATACACGCTACACACTACACTTCCTTTTCAAAATTCTCAAAATGGCGTACAAAAATCATGCCTCGGAGTCCCCAGGGGGGGGGACCATAAATGCCCCCACCATCCGCCCCTCTCCCGGTGACGACTCAAAGAGCTGCCTGGAACCACCGTCTGACTCACTCCTTCTTCATTTCTGTAACATTCGCGGCCTTTCCTCTAACTTTCACGCTGTTGAGCACCACCTCTTCTCCTCTAAACCTCACCTTCTCTTTCTCACTGAGACTCAGCTGTCTGAGGCAACTGACAGCAAACCCTTTTCTGTATCCTCCTACTTTCTCTATTCTCGTTTCAAAGCCAAAGGTGGCTGTTGCGTATACGTACGCAACGATCTATCTTGCTCTCGTGTTCCTGAACTTGATTCTTCTGAATTCTCTGCTCTCTGGCTTCGGCTTTCCTGTCATTCTCTGACTAAATATATCTGTGCTGTTTACTTATCTCCTAATTCTACTGACTATCAAAAATTCTTTGACTATCTTACTTCTACGATGGAACACATTCTATCCATTTCTCCTTTCTCTGAAATCTCCATTCTAGGAGATTTCAATGTTCACCACCACCTTTGGCTCTCCTCTCCTTTAACTGATNCCACATGCAGCTCTTCTCAATAGGGTGGAGTCAAAGGCTTTTCGTCTCATTAACTCTCCTCCTCTTACTGATTCCCTTCAACCATTGTCTCTTCGCCGCACTGTTGCATCTTTATCTCTCTTCTATCGCTACTTCAATGGTCACTGTTCCTCTGAACTGTCTGCTTGCATCCCTCCACCTCTACGACGGGCACGTAGTACCCGTCTAGCAACAAACTCTCATCCCTTTTCTGTCCAACTCTCTAATGCAAGAGTTAACCGTTACTCCCAGTCTTTTATTTATGCAACTGGTCAACTCTGGAACTGTCTTCCTCTGTCTGTATTTCCTACTTCCTATGATCTCCAGTCTTTCAAACGCAGTGTGTCCAGGCATCTCGAATTGAACGGATCTTGAATTTGGCTCTCTTTTGTACTGTTTTTGTTTTTTCTTGGAAGGAACAGTATGCAGGCCCGTGGCCTTTGGTTCCTTCTTCCATGGATAAAAAAAAAAAAAAAAAAATTCTCTGGTGATTGATTCAACCCCAGAGCAGACCTTTGTGAGATGTGATGTGTTACGTCATCGGTATCGGCCTGAGTCATCAAAACAGTTGTGTGGCGTAACTGGGCACCACGCAGGACTGAGGGGGACCCTCAGATATCCTGATTGAAGTGGCAGGGCAAGAGGCCACGCTTCCAGTCTATGTGGCCGAGAAGGAGGATCCTTGTCTTCTCGGTCTGTACTATCTGATGTTCATGGGATGTGAGCTGGACTTCTGCTCTGTGAGGCTCAAGTTTCAAGGAAAGTCAGTGCGTGTCACGACAGTAAGACGTACCAGTTCTGGTGGTGTGGTGAGGACACTCCAAACTACAGTGATACCTCCAAGATCAGAACTGTTGCTCCAGTGCAGGGTAAGTGACTCTTTTGACAGCTGTTTAAGGGTCGTGGAGCCTTATGGGCGGTGCAAGACGAAGGCCAGACTGATGGTGGGGAGGAATTTGGTGGAAACAAGCGCAGGTGAAGTGCCAGTTGTGGTGGCCAATTTCTCCCGTGAGTCTCAGATTAACGAGGAAGAAATTGTGGGACTGTGTTAGGCAGTAGAGCCTGAGTGGCATCGGTGGAAGTCCTGTAAAAGGAGTGTAATCAAAGAAGATGGGAATCTGCGAGACCACTTACAAGACCTGTTTTCAAGGAGTTGCCAGTGCCTGGATGACTTACAAGTGTGGCTGTTAAAACAACTGCTAGTGAAGGTTGCTGATGTCTTTTCCATCGGAGACCTAGATCACGGATGCACGGATCTGGTAACATTCACTGTCAGCTCAAAGGATGGCGCCAGCTCAGCAGCAAGAAATGGAGCAGGTGATGGAGAACCTCCAAAGTCAAGGAATGATAGAAAAGTCCAGCAGTCCTTGGGCATCAGCAGTTGTTCCGGTAAGGAGGAAGGATGGCTCGGTGAGGTGTTGTGTGGATTATCAAGCCCTGAATGAAGTGACAGTAAAGGCCGCGTACCCCTAGCCAAGAATTGAGGACATGCTGGATGCTCGGTCAGGTGCCAAGTGGTTCTCCACCCTAGACATGAAAGGAGGATACCAGGACATCAAGGTCGCCGATATACAAGGAGAAAACAGCCTTTTCATACGGGCAGGGTTTATGGCAGTTTAAAGTGATGCCATTTGGTCTATGCAATGTCCCAGCTACTTTTGAGCGTCTCTTGGATAGAGTACTGGAAGGCCTGCACTGGCAGACAGCTGTCATCTATCTTGACAGTGTAATTGTAATTGCAACCAAGAATTGGAAAGGCTGTCGGAGGTGTTCAACAGGATCTGAGCAGCGCACCTCAAGCTGAACTCTAAGAAGTGCTACTTGTTTCAGAAGGAAGTGAAGTACCTGGGACACATTGTAGGTGAGGGCGGCATCTGAATTGATCCAGAAAAGGTGGCAGCTGTGTAAAACTGGTCGGTTCCCACTTGTGTGAAGGAACTACGGAGTTTCCAGGGTTTGTGTACCTGCTACCAGCATTTTTTCAAGGACTTAGCAAAATAGGTACATCTCTATGCGAGCTGAGGAAGAGGCAGAAGTTTACGTGCACTACAATGACTCAGAAGGCCTTCAGTGAACTCAAGCATGCCTTGGCAAGCTCTCCAGTGTTGTCTTACCAAGATCACAGTCAGCCATTCATCCTGGAGTGTGACGCCGGTGACCATGGCATTGGTGGAGTCCTGTAGCAGAAGAAGGATGACAAAGAGCATGTGGTGGCGAATTACAGCAAAAAGCTCAGCCCACCAGAGCAGAACTACTGTGTGGCCTGTAAGGAGCTCTTGGCAATGATGAAGAGCCTTGACTTTTCCATCCCTACTTGTATGGGTCCTACGTCATCATCAGGACGGATCATGCAGCACTGACGTGGCTGAAGATATTAAAGAATTCGGAAGAACAACTGGCATGCTGGCTCAGGAAGCTGGACCAGCACAACTATGAGATGCAGCATCGTCCAGGGTGGATATATGGCAATGCTGTCAGCCTGAATCATCGACCATGTGACCCAGCTTGCAAGCAGTGTACTAAGAAAAAAGATCGTAGCAAGAAATGCAACCGTACTGCAGTGACAGGGCCAGTGTCAGCTGAAGAAGACCTGAGGAGGATGCAGATGGAGGATACACATTTACAACCAGTGCTAGCGTGGCTACAGCGGAATACAGTGCAACCATCTTGAGAAGAGGTTTCCAGATTCAGCTCCATGACTAAGAGCTACTGGAGTCGGTTGGTTGGTTGGTTGGTGAGATTTTCCTCCCGTAGAAGGACCGGGCTCAGGGTGGAGAGCCCGTCAGAGGATGGCAGTAAACAGGGGGGCGTCCTCTGCATGGCAGCAGAGGACACTGGCGTGTGGGGGGGGGCAGGGCGGGGCGAGAGAGCAGAGTGGTCGCGGCGCCAATGGTCGGGCGCCGACGAGCTGCAGTGGTGCTGCCCCAACGATGCCCCCGCTCGCCCAGCTCCCCAGCACCAGGTGGAGGCCCAGGGGGGAAGGCCCGTCGCAGTGGTGGGAGGGTTAGCCCTGGTCCTGGAAGAGGGAGGGTATAGTGGTGACCCTCAACCTCATGGTGGCGGACAGGGCTGCTCCGTAAAGCAACAGGCCCATCCCCCCCAGTGGAAACACTGCCGCAGGGAGCTGGTCCCACCAAGAGCGCGGTGGAGGTGTTGTCTCGGTGGGAGATGGACTGCGAGTCTCCTCTACTGGAGTCAGTGGGACCTTCGTTTGAACAATGGACCACAGGAGCGTCAGTGGGAGACACCCAGTGGCCTCAGCAGTTACTGGCAACTGATGGTTCCGAAGAAAATGAGATCTGAGGTCTTGCAAGAGTCTCTCAACCAGATCACTAGTGGGCACCTGGGAATGAAGAAAACTCTCGGTTGGCTGCGACAGAGGTTCTACTGGACTGGCATGCGTCAGGATGTTGAAGAGTGGTGTCCGGCCTGTGATGTATGTTGTGCCAAGAAGGGACAAACGTGGTTGCACCCCCTTTCAGCTGTATCAAGTGGGTGCACCAATGGAAAGACCCACAGTGGACATTGCTGGACCTTTGTCACTCACTGAAAGAGGAAACTGATATATATATGTGTTGCCATGGACTACTTCACAAAGTGGCCAGAAGCCTATGCCATCCCCGATCAAGAGTCCGTGACTGTTGCGCAGGTGTTGGCTGACCAATTCCTCTGTTGTTTTGGGATGCCACGAGAGCTACATTCAGACCAGGGTAGAATTTCGAGTCTGCTGTTTTCCGTGAGTCCTGCAAGTTTCTGGGGATCGAGGAGACCAGGATGATCACACTAAGGCTACAATCAGATGTGATGGTTGAGTAGTTCACTTGGAGCCTGGGACAAGAACTGGCCAAGTACTGTGTAGAGGGTCAGACGGCATGGGACCAGAAATTACCTGCGTTCCTGATGGCATATCGGTCTGCATCCCACGAGTTTACTGGCTACACCCCTGCAAAACTGATGCTGGGCCACGAGTTACGATTGCCAGCTGATCTGTTAATGGGAAGACCACTCGGTGAAGAGCTGCCTAGAGACACCTCCAGCGATGCAAATCATCTTCAGGAAGGACTGACTGAGGTACATCATCAAGTTTGAAAAGCTCTGAAGGTTTCCAGCAAAGTGGTGAAGCGCAAGTATGATACCAAGGCAAGTGAGGTGAGCTTCAAGGATGGTGACAAAGTTTGGTTATACAATTCTCAGCAGAAGAAGGGACAGTTACTGAAGTTGCAGAGCCTGTGGGACGGTCCCAACACTGTGATGTCACATGTAACGTACTGAATTCGGGGAGGCAGGAAGTCTCGCCCAAAGGTGGTACACGTGAATCGTCTGTGACAGTACCATGGGCCAGGACTGTGCAGCTGGGACACTACCAAGGAATCGTGCACACCTGCAGCCGATGATGTTGAGGAGGACCATGGAGCTGAAGTACAAGAGGATGGTGATAGCTTCCCGAGGGAAGAAGTGAATCAGGAAGAGGACCAAGTCATTCCAGGAGGAGTGGACTGTGTGGATGAGCAGGGATGTCGTCAGAAGCAGCATAGGAGAAGGCCTGATACGTTGAAGGACTAGCTTGTGTATAATAAAATATTTGGTTTGGATTAAGGATTATGTTTGTAAATATTGTGTTGTTTTGTTGGGATGACAAAAGGACTAGGGAGGGGGGGTAATGTTAGGAAACAGGAATGCTAGCTGGGTGGTACTGGAAGGTTCCCAGTACTTCTCGCGTTTTCAGCTACAAGTTAGAGTCGCCAGATAGCCTGCTGTTGCGAGTGGGAGGTACTTTATAATGCTATGCATTAATTTTTATTCTCATTTACTCTATAATGTTTTATTTAGGTGTTTCTTAAATTATATAATCTGATTTCGCTTTCTGTGATGAAGCACTTAGAGTGCTATATAACATAAGAAAGCTCTGGAATAGAGAACTGTTGCTAGAGTATACTAGAATATGTGAGTGTTGAGCAAGGTTATAAAAGGATGGGAAAGAGAATAGGGCAGTTTCAGTTTAGTTTGACGAGGCTTTGCGAAGTTAGTGTAGCTCCGGTACTTGTGAAATCTGAAGTGTAGTTGACGAGCATACCGTGTAATGGGGCTACTTGGTAAATAAAGACAACGAATGTGGGAAGCCCGTTTTTGTTTACGACACCTGAGCTGATCCTGTGTACTGTGCATTGAAAGGCAGACTCTATAAAGAACGATATACTGAGTTACGTCCTTCCCATACTGAACTACTGCTGCCTAAGCCTGTGGCAGTGTGGGACGTGGACGTAACAATATGAATATTAATGATTTTTCTACAATGCATTATGTGCTGTAGCACAAGATATTATCTATCTATCTATCTATCTATCTATTGCCAGACACCTTAATCCCGTTAGAGGTGGCCACAAACAAATCGCCTCCATGTCACCCTGTCCCCCGCCATTTCATTGCCCTGCTCCCAGCTCACACCCCCCTTTCTCATATATTTCTCCACTTCATACCTCCATCTCATCCTTGGCCTCCCCCTCCCTCTCCCCCCCTTCACCTCACTCACATACACCCCTCGTCAGTCTCTCACTCTCCATCCTCTCCACTTGGCCAAATCACCTCAGTGTGTTTCTCATGACACTTCCTATCACATCCACACCACAATGCTCCTTCACTTCCTCATTTGTCAGTCTGTCTCTCCATGTCACTCCACATGTTCCTCTCAAATAACCCATTTCCACTTCTCTCACTCTTGACTTCTGTCCCTCCAACAAGGTCCAAGCTTCACTTCCATTCGTTAGAGTTGGTATCACAATACTGTCATGTAGTACTTTTTTAATTTCCCTGTTTCTTATTACTGCTTTCTCGGAACCAGCAACTTTTCTTACTTGTTGTACCCCTTCAAGCACTTCACCCTCTAAACATCCCTCCTTACTCATCACACTACCCAAGTACTTAAATGCACTCATTTTCCATTTCCTCCTCATCCAACCTCACTGTACATTCACTGACTTCACTTCTTTCGAAGACCATAACTTTACTCTTCCCTACATTCACCTTTAGATTTCGTTTCTTACACACTCTCCCAAACTCATCCACCAAACCTTGCAGCTCCCCTTCGTCTTCACTTAATCATCTGCAAACTACAGTTCAGGGAGTTTTCAAACACTGCCCTCTCTCGCTAGGGTCGCTCCAACATCCACTGCCCTACCTTGTATCTCTCTTATTACCCCATCCATATACAGATTGAACAACCATGGAGACATGACACATCCTTGTTTCAATCCAACTTTCAAATAGAAAAATTCACTCAGTTCACTATCCACATGCACTGCAGCCTTAGCACTCTCATACATACTCTTCACGGCCTTCAGCAACTTCCCATCTACTCCATATATTCTTAATACTTTCCACAATCCTTGTCTATCCACCCTGTCATATGCTTTCTCCAAATCCATGAAGGCCGCATACGACTTCTTTCCCTTCTCTAGAAACTTTTCCACTAAAGATCTAAGAATGAATATCTGATCTACACAACCACTTCCCTTCCTAAAACCTCCCTGTTCTTCTCCAACTAATTCCTCTGTTATTTCCCTAACTCTGTCAATAAGTATCCTATCATATACTTTTCCTATTACACTAAGAAGACAAATGCCCCATGATTACGACACACTTCTTTTTCCCTTTTTCCTTTGTACAGGGAAATAATTATACATGACTTCCAATCCTCCGGGACTCTACCTTCCTCCCAGGCCAATCTGCACATCTCTTCCACATCCATTCTACTACTGTCTCTCCCCTAGCTTCAGCATTTCATCACACACTCCATCAATTCCTTGGGCTTTCCCCATTTTAACTTTCTTCATTGCTTCCACAGCTTCCATCCTACTAATTTCTTCCTCTCTTCTCACATCCCTCCTTCTCCTAGCCAATCCCCATCCACTTATACTTGCATTACTTTCATTCTCTATGTTCAGCAATTCCTTAAAGTGTTCTATCCTTTCTCACTTTTTCTCCCTTCTACAAAAGTAATCTACCAAGATACTTAAAATTGTTATATTTTAATGAAGTTGATAAAGACGCATACAAACATATCCGACTAGGCCGTGAAATCAAATTCATCATATTCCATTTAAGTCCCACCCACATTAGGGCTCATGCAGTAAGCACTGTTGTGCGTCATGTTGCCCAACACGTGTTGCTGAGGCCGGTGATATCCAAACTAGTACAATGGGCAGTGCATGTTGAACTAAGAGAGGAGAATGGATACCAACATTGCAACAGTTCGAGAAACTGATTATATTGAGCACTGTGGCACTATGTTGTGCCATAAAGAAAAAGATGTGGTGCAAGCAGCTAGTGGCTATCTCGATGTAATTTCAGAGGGATCCCAGAAGGCTACTGCGGGCATCGCAGCGCGCTCCGTCACCATGAAATACCTCTCGGATTTGTCGGAAGTGCGCGGCACAGACCCTCCGGGGAACGAAAACCCGAGTTGGGCAACATGACACAAAATGAGCCCTAGTGTAGATGGAGCTTTAACTAGGCATAACATTGCTATCACTCCATCTCGAATACTTGATTGTAGCAATACGGTAGATTGATACTAGAAAGCGGTGCTAGTCATGAAGAAGTGCTAAGGAATGGATGAAAAGCTGCAGCGTTATCTTTTCCTGCCACAGCGCTACATGAAATAAACTGGCGGTGAGGTAAAATCTGGGCCAATTTAAGGTGAAACAATTATATTTAACCCTGTAATCATCCATTTTCTCTAAACTATGCTTCGTATCTTCGACGAAATTGGCACCTTAGAAGGATTACCAATTATAACATTTTATCATCAATCAGCTGGGGTGGGGGGGTAGGACGGGGGCAAACACCACTCACATAGTCTCACTCGCCCTCAAACTCCACCCAAGTGGGTCTCTTAGCACAACCCTCCAGGCAGCAACTCTTCAGCCTTAACCCGTCCCTTCCCAATTAATTTCCAACCTCAGATACCCCCAGTCCCGAGCAATTTCGGATTCTTTCTTTTTTATTTTTTTGGCTCAAACCTTCGCTTTTGGCGAGAAACATCGAGAATTCATTGAGAAATCGCCCTCCTGAGGCTATAAATGGTGCTACAGGTGATGAGTCAGCCTTACATTTTCCCTCTTTCTCAGGGTACCTGGCTAAAGAAAACGAACTATGGAAGGGTTGATTAATTCAAGCCACTTTAAATTACGTTTTTATTTATTTGGTACGAATTTATGTGTATTACAAGACTATATTGGTTTTCACACATTTATATAGGCAATAGAAGCATTGTTCAGTCACCAAACACATCCACATATGGCACCTTCCTTTATGACATTACCACCTCATCACTTCTGTTTGTTTCTTGTTCTAGCTTCTTTATTTCTTTGTCCTCCACCTCAGGAATCACTTTCACCGTGAATTTCGTCATTGGAGAGACCGTGGGGCAACATGTCTTTACTATCCAGGTCACTGCTAACAGGTGAACTGCCAAGTGTGGGGGGGAGGGGGGGTCAGGTGGGGCCAGGCAGTATCCCTACTTGACAGCAGATAGAGGAAGGTATCTCACATATGTCTGCCAATAATCACCCATGAAACTTGAAAACTGTGCAAATTATGACCCTTGCAATTGCACGACATACCCATAAGTCAATGGGTCTAGCTGTGATAAAACGTTGCAATGTACCCATACGTCGACGGGACGCCTCGGGTTAAGTATCTCTAGACATGATCAACAAGCTTCAGGCATGAGTAGTGGTCATCTTCTCCAACTCTCACCCTCAGAGATCACCCTGTGGGCAGGGTCAGCTTCAGAAAAACGGGCCACTTGGGCATTTCACTGGAGTTAGTATTGGTGTTGACGTATTATGTAGGTAATAAGCTTCTACTCAGTCTCCTGAGTAGTCTCTCATTACGTCCTCCGGTGTCGTATGCACAAATACCCCCGATCCCCGTGCAGAAATTTCCCCTAGGCGGTTAAAACTAGGGGAGAGAGAGGGGCTGGGAGCACAATGATATTTATCCCATGATCCAGAAAATGTAGCAAAGGGGTCAATTTGCTACTTCGTCACTGTATAGTGTCCACGTCTCAGCCATAGAGTAAGAAAGGGAGCATCAGTACCACGAAGATGCTAAGTTTAGTCCTTCTACACAAATAACGACAAAGCCAAAATAGGCTACCCGAGTTGAGTGGATTCATAACTCCGTAGGGCAGACCACTTCGGAGAGAATCTCATTGTCTGACCTACTCGTTATTTACCACACTACCAAAATAAGTGAATCTTTCCAAGACCTCCACATTCTCACCATATGCTTAGACAGACTGAATTGCTTCATCCAACAAACCACCAAATGCATGGAATTTGATTTTGGCTCAAGAGACCAATGGATTCG